>JAXGGT010031931.1:0-10583 GCA_035583425.1 Marsdenia floribunda
TTATAGAGGGAAAGGGATGTCTAGTGTGTGCTGCATCTTCTCTACGTTGGCTAAAGTACTGACAAGTTTTTCATAGATATACTCAACTAAAGCCTTCAGAGGCAATGCGCGACATTTCTTTAACACACTATTCAAAGACTCAGAAAAATTTGTAGTCATGCAACCATACCTGAATCTACCGTCATGTGAAAGTGTCCATTTTTCCCGATCAATGACATTCAAGTAATTGAATGCATCAACATTTCTCCTCTTGATTTCTTGCATGATTTCGTTAAATTTAGTCACCTTGCTCTCTGTTCTACCTTGTACATCAATTCAGTTAATTCTTTTTTCTTGAAGTTGACTTTGAAATTTGTCCTTACATGTCTCAAACAAAATCTATACACTGTATTAGGTGGTTGCCATTCAACTATATGAATCATAGCACTCAGAATTCCTTTGTGTCTATCATAAATTAAACAAATAGTTCTGGCAGGCACTACATAAGTTCTTAACAAACGAAGAAACCAAGTCTAACTTACTGATGACTCCTCATCAACAATTGCAAATGCAAGAGGAAAAATATGATTATTTGCATCCAACCCGTTAGCAATAAAGAGGATACCTTTGTATGCCCCTCTAAGAAATGTACCATCGATTGAGATAACTGGACGACAATGATTAAATCCCAAGATAGATGCTTTGAAGGACCAAAAGACAAATTGGAAGACCATTTCATTTTCAGTGTTGCATTGTTGATGTTTCCAACGCACAATTTTACCTAGATTTGCATCTTGTAATGCCATCATGTATTTTGGAAGTATTTTAAAAGTGTCATTCCAAGTGCCAAATAACATTTCAATAGCAGCCTTTCTTGCATACCATCCTTTTTTGTATGAATGTCCAGCTGACTGAAACAACTTTTTGATTTCTTGTTGAATAGCACTTACAAAAATTTCTGGATCATTCCTTACAAGATGAGTAATCTGTCTTGCGATATACTTATGAGTTAAATTTCTATGATTGTTGTTGACAACTCGTATAAGACATGTGCGCTCGGGCTCTAAAACTGAAATCTGCCACTGTCCACGTGTTTGTTTCAAAATGATCCTTATATACCAATGACATGGATTTAAACTTGTTTTATTTTTGCATTCAACAGTCCACACAGTACTATTACTTTGGACAACAGTAAATTCTCGTCCATGTTTGACATGCCACATCCTAACTGCATAAATAGCTTGAGCCTTATCAGAGAAACCCATACCTAATGCCAATGCAACATCATCACTTTCCACCCATCTTCGGACATTGACATTTAAAGTGTCATAAGAGTCATATACAGGTTCCCCTAAACCCACCATTTCTGAGAAGCAACAAAAATTTCTATAATCATATTCATCTCCACTGAATTGAGAGGTTGAAGGTACTTGATTTTGTTGTGGAATTGGTAATGGCTCTATCTCTTCCTCATCTTCCGAGTCGCTATCATCATCATGTAATTCATCACTTGTAGCTCCCTCAATATTAGTTGTTGGTCCATCTCTGTCCATTGTACCTATGTCATCATCCACAACGAGTTCATCCAGAATTGGATCTTGCTCTCTTCCAACAATAGGCTCTCTATTCATGAACTCCATAAGTGACTTGCCCATAACCCCTCCAACAGAGGTTCCCATACAAGTAGAGTATGAATTACTACTAGTTGACTCATTCATTCCGGTTGAATAACTTGGGATTTCTAGAATTTTTGGAGGTAATGGAAATGAGAAATCACCTCTTTGAAATCCAAAATTATCCATCAACAAAGATGTAAAACTATTATGGTGGTGAGTTGTATGGGGTCCTGTAGTAACATCATATATTGTTGCAGATGGACTTACTTCTGTTGTATGTCTAGTATCAAAATTGAAACTTGGACTAGGCATAGATGTTATCAACTCAATTCGACAAATATACCTACTCCCCCGTTTCTTATTTCATTTGGAAATGTCCACAAACTATCCATATCATCATCATCATCCAAAGCAACAAAAGTATATTGAATTGTGTTATACCCTTGAAATAGTATAGGAACCCCGAAGGATGAATCTCACCTTTACAGTTGAACTGTCAATGTTCCTATAACCACACACTTTATTAACCAATTCCGAGTGCGAAATTTGTCTCTTGAGTACCCATGACTTTTGAGCTCGACCATCAAAATAAGGAATCTCATTATCATATCTAATAGCATAATCCCAAAACAAGTATAACCTTATAGGTTCATTCAAAGTAGACATATGCAAAATATGAATATTAAGGAAGTATTAAGTAACCTTATAGTAATATCTTTAGATCTAACATAAATTTCTCAATTTGGACCAAAGAGTACCACATATAATGCTAGATCTAACAAGTATTTGTTATAACTATAAGGTATAATAATACTGTCATATTGTATCATTACTATATTTAAAATTGAATAAACATATTAAAAAATTACCTTATGAATGGATAATATGAGTGTTAAGAGTTATTCAAAGAGGGTTTGTTGAGGTTCTTCAATTTCTTGGTGAGTGAAATAGAGACAACTTTAAAGGGAGAGAGGTTTAGGGCATGGGTTTTTGATTAGGGGGGGGGGGAGGGAGAGAGCAAAAATATCAGATACAAATGAGAGTGGGTTGAATTTATATTAAACGTTGAAAACGCATTTTTCAGCTGAATGTTTTAGCCAAAAATTCTTAACCCTATAATAACGCACACACCGTGTGCAGTTTTCAATAGAATGTTTTAGCCAAAAATTCGTAACCCTATAATAACGCACACGTCGTGTGCTTTTTTCAGCAGAATGTTTTAGCCAAAAATTCGTGACCCTATAATAATGCACACGTGGTATGTGTTTTTCAACAGAATATTTTCACCTAATAATGCACATCATGTGTGCATTTTTTTACCAGTAAAAAATCTAGGGTTTCAAGGTTTTAGGGTGTTAAGGTTTTAGGGTTTTAGAGTTAGAGGTTTTAGGCTTTAGGATTTTAATATTGTCATATTAAGGTCTTAGGGTTTTAAGGAAGAAGGAGTCTTTTAGGTTTTTAAGGTTTTAGGGTTTTAATAAATTAACAAGTATTAAAAATTAAGTAAACCTCATAAATTGAAAATAGATTAAAAGATTTAGTTATATCTTAAAATTAGACTTATATGTTCATTTTGTAAGTTATTATATGTTATTATCTCACAAAGAATCTACAAGATCTCACAAAATATAACATTATATATCTTAATACGATTCTTATGTACATCATCTATCCCGGAGTATGACCATCAGTTGTCCTTCGTTGTCTACGAGGACGTGCATTATAAATTACATCTTGGGTCAAGCATTCTTGGGGCTGTGATGGTCCAACACCGGAAGTATCAACCTTTGTAGGAATTTCTGGAACAATCACTATATCTTTGGCTCTGGGTTCTACGATATCTTCTTGTTGTTGTGAAGGTCCTTCGTCCCTTGGAGGTCGATCAACACCAAGACGCTTTGCGCCACATTTCACTCCTTTCGCACCTCGACTGGGCATTCGGTTCCTCGGACGCAAAATAGGCTGAACGGGAACATGTCGACTAGTCATGGTATTGTGACCACCACGACATCCAACCCAACCACCAATGTTATTCAAACTACGACGTAAAATATCTCGAATTTGTTGTAGCACTGAACGAAACTCTTGAGACGCGCATTCCATATGTCCTTCTGCAAGTCCAATGGATCTCTCGGCAGCTTCAGTCTAGAACAAAAAAAAAATTATTAAAAATTATTTAATAATGAATATGAAACTAAAAACATGAAGCACCCTTACCAATACAATAGATCTAGAGCCCGTAGCCACATATCCATCTGGCAATTGTCTTTGATGCGCTGGATTTCCAATTAATAATCGAGTGATACTACTGTACCACTCGAAGTAGTTCGGATGCACCGTGATTTCAGCGGTCATTGGAGCACCTTGGACAACTCTATCGAGTCTGGTGTTCCATAACTCGATATAGCAATGAAGGAATGTGCTCTAATCCATCCTGGTATTCCCCCATAACTCGTACTTGTGAGTGTCTTCATGCCACACAGGAAGGGCGTTCGGGAATTTCTTGAAGCAATCCAAATTGTCGAGTGAAACGCTCCGGACAGTGTCTCTCAACAATTTCCCAACAAATAACGAGAACCTTCGCTCCCCAACTTCGTCTTCCCGCCGTATATCGTTCAGGAATCACTCTATCAGTATACGGTATCCAAACAAACTACAAAAGAAATACAAATTAAATTAAATTAGATACGAAATAAATGCAAAACTTTAGTAAATTGTATTATAATTTAACTTACATGATTGGAGGACATAGAGTCTAACTGATCCCGATAGACTAACAGTACATGTGTGGATAGCCTGGTCAAATCAAACTCGTAATTCCAATGAGCACCTAATGGTGCCATCTCCGGTATGGTCATATCCTCAGCAATAGGTACATAAGGCCTAACCATGGGAATTTGTTCCCAAGCCCACAACTGCCATTAAAAAAAAAACATTAAATTAGTAATAGATATAAAACTTTAAATATAAACATGCATATAATGAAAAATATGTCTTCAAATAATACATGTAGAAGAACCAGAGGCCCACAAACCTCCTTCGCATCTCCCCTCGATGCTAAACACATAGACCGGTAAAGATATGCTAATACAACACTCCCCCATCTGAAATTTTCAGCCCCAGTCGAATCTTCTAAATGAGTCAAATATCTTAAGTTGACTAATGTCCCGAGTGGTTGGTGAATAACAATCCACACATCATATATAGTGCAAGACCCCTCGCAGTTGCTGGAACTGCATCTCAGTAGCATTGGACGTCAATTCAGTGGATAAAAAATCCTCTAAACGAGATTTTTTTTAAAGAATTTCCAACAATGGCTCCAATTGGAGGCCAATATCCTAAGACTCTCTCTATGTATTGTTGCCAATAAAGTTGTGAACCCACAACCTGGCCTCCCGTAACAGCTAAACCATCAATGGGTAACCCCCATAGTAATGCCACATCTTTCAATGTGACTGTAGCCTCGCCACAAGAGAAATGAAATGTATGTGTCTTGGACCTCCATCTCTCAATCAAAACCGTGATCAAACTATGATCGAGAATGTAATAACACGCCCTGACTATATCACCAAAACCTATGACATCTAAAAATAGTTTCACTTTTTCATGTGAATTCTCGTAAAAACTCCAAAACCTCTTATCCCACCTCCTAATAACCAATGCTTTATCAATGGGTTCATTCCATATCAATAACGATTGATGATTTGCTTGCTCATTCAAGACGAAAGGATCAAAGGGTCTCGGATTAATTCCCTCCATTTTAAACTTTGTCAAATACACAACAAATAAATACGCAAACAAACAATTAATTCTAAAATGACTGAATGATAACAAAATCCCAAAACAAAAATAGATGAACTAAACTAAACTGGTACTTGAATACACAGGGTAAACCCTATGAGAAGTTCTAGTAAGAATATCAGTACCGTATCGACCAGAAAAGTAATAGACTATAGGGAAAGGACAAAAAGAAGTTCAAAAGATAACCCATTCATATCAAATGATGAAATAAATTATGTATCTATTCAATCATTAAACACCAATAGTAGTTCTTACAAGAACAAATCTATAATATTTTTAACAGATGAAACCAAAACAAATATTTTTAAGCCAATAAAATAAAACAACTAGAACAGAAAATACATTATGCACTTCTAATTACTCAATTTTCTTGCATGACAATATAAGAAGTAAAAGGAATTTGAAGTTTAATTTCAAAATAAAACATATATAGTACCACCAATTAATTAAGAATTTGACAATTTGTAGAAGATGAAGTATATACCTGCCCCTTGAGGGAATGCATGAACACACTTCCTCTATTAATAATATTAAGACTCATGATGAAATTAATTGCTCAAAAAAAAAAAAAAAAATTAACCAGAAGAATTAATATGTCACAATTATTGTTCTTGTAAAAGAGAAAACCATATATATTGTGTGTATGTGTGCCAATACCTCTTTTGATGAATTAAATCACAGAAAAGAAAAAAAAGTGAAGATATTATCTACATGGATGAACAGGCACAATATAGTAGAATAAATATTTAAATAAAAAGAATCAGAAACCAAGAAGAAAAGTGATAGATTTGTCTTCATGTAAGTCCAGAACAAACCATCCAACTGATTACTATTTACTGTCGTGGCCCCAATAATCCAAGAAAGAAATACAAATCTAAAAGACGATTAAAACAGAATAGAAATTGATGCATATATGATAGGATCAATCAAACAATAGGTGAAGCCCACACTAAATCACCACAACATGAAAATATCTAGATTTTTCAGGACTAAAACCCACAACTAGTAACCAAACCATCCAGAAAGAATATAGCCACCTCATCCCCAAATGATTAATTATGCACTAACGAGAATATCCCCAAGAATTGAACACATTGTTGCAAGAATCTCTGTAAAAAAGCATATTAAATGACCTTAAACAAATCATCTTTCAAACAGGTAGCATTCATAACTGTCAATCGATACTTGAATAATTCCTTTAATTCTCCAAACTCCGCGAGTGAGCACAACAATGTATGAATATGATATCCATTATTCATAAAAAAATGAAAAGGTGAACTTGTTACAAGAACAAATCTACAATATTTTTAACATAATGCAGATGAAACCAAAACAAATATTTTTAAGCCAATAATTTGAACACCTTCTCTTTCCCATAAATCAGCATAAATTCTAAAAAAAAAAAAAAAAATCAATAAACCCAATGAAACATTAACAAAAGGTATACTCTTTTTTTTTTTTCCAATCCTTTGTAAATTTTTCATCATTAATACTGAACACACAGACGCCAAATAATCTCAAACTGAATAAACACAGGATAAGCATCAACTGTAAAAAAATAAAAATAAAATTAAAATTTAAACGACATTGTATTAAACACTCAACACACTCAATTTTAAACGGCATTGTATTAAAAACAACAACTAAAACTACCAAAAATTCAGATCTTACAGATTTTTGAGTAAAAAACTTCCAATTTCAAGATTTGGAACTATCGATACTCTATCTTTTCACTCCAAAAAATTAGCCCTTTTGCCGCAAATCTGCACAAGGAAGATGGAGTAGAAGAGAAAGAGAAATGGAGAAGAAAATGGAGAAGATCTTCAAAGAAAGAAGAAGGAAGAAAGAAAATGTAGGAAGAAACGCGCAAGAGAGAGAGAAAGCAGAATGAGGAAAGAGAAAAGGGAAGAAAGGAGGCGGGCAACAAAAAATTGGAAAAGTGAATAACGCACACATGGAGTGCATTTTTTTGGTGAGTTGGAGGAATAATGCACACATGGTGTGCGTTTCTACGGTGATGTGGCAACTTTCAGCATAACGCACATGTGGCGTGCGTTTATTTACTGACTGGATGCTGATTGTGCAAAAACGCACGCCACATGTAGATTTTTATGTACACATGGTTAATTATTTTATTAATTTTAAATTCATAGAAACCGCACACGATGTGCGTTAACTATCCAATAACGCACGTCCCGTGTGCGTTTAAGCTAGAAAATTCTATAATTATGAAAATGGGTTATTCACGGAATGAATTTTAAAAAGAGGGTTAAACTTGACAAAAACCCAATATATGTGGCTTCAAATTATACACCCAAGTTGTTCTTGGTTCACATTTTAAGACCATCGATTGTTTGATGGGATATTCAATTTTATTTTTACGATCCGTCAATAAAATAATAAAAAAAATTAAATTAAATTCATCAATTTTCTATTTATTTATTACATTCATAGAAGAAAAATAATAACAATAAGAATATATATATATATATATATTCAACACTCCTACCTCTATCGAGAGCCAAAAATGTTAGGGTATATATATTTGGATTATTTCTGTGATTTTTTTTTTTTTTTAATGATATATAAGAGATTACTTGAATTCATAATTTTTTATATTTATATGTAACATTAGGAGAGCAATCACTTTTTTTATTTCTTTAAAAATTTTGAAGTACTTTCACTTTTAAAGCGTTTCAAACTCATGACCTCTCAAATTATAAGTAAAACTGCTATTATCTAAATTATATTTTTTTTATAGAGCAATCACTTATTATCGATAAGAAGGTAAAAAAAATAATTATGTGATTTAAAAGTTATATATTTATGTGATTTTTTAAAAAATTATATTTATGTGACTTATATATAAATTTTATTCTAGAAGTGAAAAAAAAATGGAGAAAAGAATTGAAGGCCACCATGTTTCAAGATTGTAAGGGTGCATTTGTATATATATATATATATATATATTTTAAAAAAAAATACTATTCAATTATAATTTTATTCTGTATATAAAAATAAAATTAAAATAACTGCAAAAGTTGATTTTAGCATATATTACCGTTGTCTTGTAAATTTTAATAATCAATTTTTTTTTTTTTTTTATTTCCTTTTAACCCTTTTCTCCTAAAAGTATAATTATTGGCCAAATGCCCAAAATAAATATTTATATATATATATATATATATGTATATAAAATTACAATTATGCAACAGGAAAAAAAAAAAAAAAAATGCTGACAAATTTTTATTTAGTACAAGAACGGTAGTTGATTATGTTGATTCAAATTTACAAGGCATGTTTGGTGCTTATGCTATTAGTTGAAAGATCCACTTTACAGGCTATTGTCCCATTGTCCACTACAAAAACAAAGAACAGGGAAGTGGTTGAGGCAGCTATTTGGTTAAGATGTTTACTTGGTAAGCTCACTTCAATTTTACAAGTGACTGTTGTCTATTATGATAACCAGAGTGATATTCACTTGAGGGAAAATCAAACGTTTCATATTAGGTACACATTAGACCATGTAGGCTATGAAAAAATTATCACAATTTAGATAAACAGAATAGATTACAATGGAAAGTACGAATGATAGTTTCATAAGGAATAAAAAGAAAGACATTTGAAAAAAAAAAAAAAAATTGCTCAAACCATGTGAAATGATACACTCAAATTGTTTCAAAAACTTCAGCAATATTTTACATCAGCCGTAAATCTAAGGAGTGGAAATAAACAAGGATATCTGCAATTCTTATTTACCCATAAAATACAAAAGAAAGAGGATATTATTTATAAACATGCTAATCAGGATAGAAGCAATCATATTCTATCCTTGTAATGTGGAAACATATATAAATATCACAACGTCAACCAATTCAGGACAATGTAACAAAATACTTCAAGATCATCTTTTGGAACTCTTGTCTTTAAAGGGGAAATGATTACTATTGGTTAATAAACCAAGAATTGACCTAAATGTCATCAATGCTGTGTTTTTCTGCTTATTTGCTTCAAAAAAGTAACTTCCTTCACTTCACAAATTAAGTATACACAACAGGGGGGAAAAAGTGAAGGAGTCAAGTGACAAGCTGAAACAGCTATAGGTAAAAGAAATTTTAGAAATAGTAGTAACAGACAAATGGAAAATAAGAAAAGAAGAGAAGAAACTATCAACCATATATCATAAATTTTTCCTACTACACATACCAATCACACATTTTAAGAACAATACCACCAAGGGATCCAAAATACTTCACCCAATTTACCAGAAAACACGGAACAGATTTGCCTGCAGCCACAGGATGGAGAAACACCGAAAAGCATATTTACAACACTAAAATGAAACATCAATTAATTCTATGAAATCCCTTAAGTTTTTATAATTCACCGTTCCCCATTAACCAAATTCAAAACTTTCCGTATGAACATCAGTTTCCTTTCCTTTCCACCAACCCAGAAATCAAACTTCAAAACTAAAGCAGAATACAAGGCGAATTTGCAAACTTTCTAAATCTATATATATTTATATGTATTAAAATCAATAAATAAAACTAGCCGTTTCAAAATTCACTAAATATACTAAGTTTTTCTCAATCTATGTATTCAAACTTCAAAACTAAAGCAGAATACTAGGCGAAGTTGCAAACTGTCTAAATATATATATATATATATATATTAAAATCAATAAATAAATAAAACTAGCCGTTTCAAAATTCACTAAATGTATGTGTTAGACCCCGATATGTTATGTATATGAAAGAAGAGGCAAAAATAAGACTAATAGCACTCACTATTAACAAGTTGTGTTGATTAGAGTAAGAATTGTGTCAGCCTGTACCTATTTCTGATTGTTAGGGGAAATCATGAGCTGGCAGGCTAGTTTTAGGGAGAGAGGTCTTTATAACAGAGGTTTTGAGTTTGTTATGAGGGCATGTTGATTTTGTGACTAGGAACAGACCCCTTTAGAGCGGGAGATAGTGCAGCGTCTCTAATGTTGGATCAAAAGATACCCTAAACACTTTACTGTAGAAAATTTGGGGGTAATTTTATTGATGCCATGTATAAACTATTTATATATAAAATTGTGTAACTAATTCATGAGGTTTCTGTGATACCCGTTCCACATTGAAAGTATACATAAATATTTTATGGAATATAAGTGTAGACCTAGATAGTTATTGTCAACTT
>JAXGGT010031951.1:0-13634 GCA_035583425.1 Marsdenia floribunda
ACACAATTAAGGATAGTTCGGGGACCAATGTCACCAAATGGGGATAGTTTGGGGACTATTTATGCCAATTTGCCATACTTCATGTCTCTGTCTAAGTAAAAGGATAATGTTTATCCTATCGTCATAATGACTTTGAATTTTCCAAGCTTAAAGTATAATGTTAATCCTTTACGATTATTTTCATCCATTTGAATCATGAATATTCTAGATAAGAGATGATGATGACTTTTGGAGATTATGTACATCCACAAAATTTAATATGTTTCATAACACTCCCCCTTGGATGTCCATAACATAAAGAATATGCCTCGTTAAAACCTTACTAGATAAAAATCCAGTGGGAAAAAACTCTAGTGAAGGAAAAAAAAGTACAATATTCTTTATATGTAGATTTCTTCCCTTGTTGAGATAAACTCTTGAGATATTTAAACCGACGCAAACCAATTTTATATCTCAACTTCTCAAAGGTTGCAGTCAGTAGAGCCTTAGTGAATAAATCTTCAAGAATATCACATGATCGAATTTAAAGCACATCAATTTCACCATCTTTTTGAAGTTCATCAGTAAAGAAGAATTTAGATAAAATGTGTTTTATCCTATCTCCTTTGATAGATGCTCATTTCAATTGAGTTATACAAGTTGCATTACCTTCATACAAAGGATTTAGAATCTCTCTTCCGGAGAATAAACCACAACTCTCTCTAATATAATGAATCATTGACCTTAACCAAACACATTCTCGACTTGCTTCATGAATAACTATAATCTCAACATGATTAGATGAAGTTGTTGTTATAGTTTGATTTGTAGAGCGCCATGATATTGTAGTATACCACATGTAAATAAATAGTCATTTTGAGAACGTGTCTTACGTGGGTCAGAAAGATAACCAACATCAGTATAACCAAACAATTTTGGATTGTTTTTATTTGAATAAAACAATCCAAGATCAATAGTTCCTTGAAGGTATCTCAGGACATGTTTAACACTATTCCAATGTCGTTGTGTTGGTGATGAACTAAATATTGATAATAAACTTATAGCAAATGCTATATGAGGTCGTATGCAATTAGCAAGATACATCATGGCATCAATAACACTCAAATATGGTACTTCAGGACCAAATAATTCTTCATCACTTTCTTGAGGTCTAAAAATATCTTTATTTACATCTAGTGACCTCACGACCATTGGAACACTTAATAGATGTACTTTGTCCATGTAAAATCTGTTCAAGACTTTAGTTGTATATGTTGACTGATGGACAAAAATTCCATTATTCACATGCTCAATTTGTAATTCAAGACAAAACTTGATTCTTCCAAAATCTTTAACCTAAATTCTTGTTTTAAGCAATCTATAGCTTCTTGGAGCTCTTTAGGAGTTCTAACGAGATTTATAACGTCAACATATATAGCAAGTATTACAAAACCAAATTTAGATTTCTTAATAAAAACACATGGACATACCTAGTTATTCTTATAACTTGATTTCAATAAAAATTTACTAAGACGATTATACCACATGCGTCCAGATTGTTTCAACCCATATAATGATTTCCGTAATTTTATATAATAATTGTCATGAGGGTCATCACAAGCCTTGGGCAAACTGAATCCTTCTGGGATTCTCATGTAAATTTCATTATTAAGGCTTCCATATAGATAAGTCGTAACAACATCTATTAGACGCATATCAATCTTTTCATGAACTTCCAAACTTATAAGATATCAGAGTGTAATAGCATCAATGACAGGTAAATAAGTTTGATCATAATCAATACCTGGTTTTTGTGAGAAACATTGTGCAGCAAGTCGTGCTTTATACCTCACGATTTCATTGTTCTCATTTCCTTTTCGTACAAACACCTATTTATAGCCAACATGCTTTACATCATTCGGTGTTTGGACTACTGGTCCAAAAACTTTCGCTTTTCAAGTGAATTTAACTCTGATTGAATCGCATCTTTCCATTAAGTACAATCAACTCTATGTTGACATTATTCAACTGATGATGGGTTAGAATCCTCATTATCTTTGAAAATATCAAGAGCTACATTATATGCAAATGCATCATCAATAACTATTTTCTTTCTGTCCAAACTTCTATTGAAAGTGGTATAATTAATAGAAATTTCATGATTCTCTTCATCATTTGTAGTTGGAATCTTATCATCAGTTGTCCCTTGGTTCCCTTTACATATTTCTTCAATATGATCATCTTGATCATTTAATCTTTTTCTCTTTCGAGGATTCTTATCTTTAGAACCAAGTGGTTGGCCACGCTTCTGGCGTGCTTTTGATTCAACAGCTATAGGAATTATATTTTATCCTGCAGGGACTTCTACTCGTATAGGAGCATCTATATTTGGAATATGCGATTTAGTGACTCTATTAGAGTCAGCAAAAGAATCTGGTAGTTGATTTGCAATTCTTTGTAAATAAATTATCTTTTAAATTTCCAGTTCACTCATACTTTTGCGTGGATTTAAATGGCTCAATGATGTTGTCCAAGCAAGCTCTATTTTATGGCATTTACTTTCTCCCCCTAATTTGGGAAATAAATTTTCATCAAAATGGCAATCAATAAATCTTGCTACAAAAATATCCTCTGTCATAGGTTTAAAATACCTTATAATCGAAGGGGAATCATACCCCACATATATCCCCAATCTTCTTTGAGGACCCATCTTTGTTCGTCTGGTTGGTTCAATTAGAACATAAACAACACACCTAAAAATTCTCAAATGAGCAATATTAGGCTCCGAACCAAAATTCAACTATAAAGAAGAATAATTATGATAATTCAATGGCCTTAAATGCACAAGTGCTTCACCATGCAAAATGGCATACCCCTAAACAAATGTAGGGAGATTTGTTCTCATTAATAGTGGTCTTGCAATTAATTGCAACATTTTGATAAATGATTCAGGTAGACATTTTGTGTATGTACATGAGCTACTGAATGTTCAACAATTATTCCTATTGACATGCAATAAGAATCAAATGCATGCTAAGAAAATTTACCAGCATTATCTAAACAAATTAGTTTAATTGGATAATTAGGAAATTACATTCTCAAACGAATTATTTGAGCAAGTAATCTCACAAACGTCAGGTTGCGATCTGATAATAAATAGACATGTGACCAACGGGTCAATACATCAATTAAAACCATAAAATATCTAAATTGTTCACATGGTGCATTTATCGGACCACATATATCACCATGAATCCATTCTAGAAATGTAGGACTTTCAGCTCCTACTTTCAGTGGTGAAGATCTTACAATTAATTTCCCTATCGAACATGCAACACATGAAAGTTTATCTGATGTCAAAACCCTTTGACTTTTCAAAGGATGATCATGCATAGCCTCAATTATTTTTCGCATCATAATTGATCCTGGGTGACCTAAATGATCATGCCAAATCATAAACGTAACAGGATTAGTAAACTTCTAGTTTACTAAATGATGCGCTTTAATAACATGGATTTTAGCATAATATAAGTCAGAAGAAAGAGATAGTAGTTTTTCCAACAAATATTTATTACCAGAGATCATTTGAGTAATGCACAAATACTCATGACTATTATCCTCCATAGTTTCAATATGGTATCCATTACGTCAAATATCTTTAAAACTCAATAAATGTCTTCGAGACTTGAAGGAATATAGTGCCTTGCCAATCACAATAATAGTTCCTCCTGGTAATAATATACTAGCTCTTCTGAAGCATTCAATAAGTTTTACACTACCATTTATTGTAGTAATACTTGTTTTCCCCATATTTAGATGAGAGAAATATTTATCATATTTAAGTATGGTGTGCGTAGTTCTATTGTCAATTAGACATACATCATCTACAACATTTTTCAACCTAGAAAATGGGACAACAGCCATTGTACAACAGGTACAAGACTAATTAGATATCTTGTCATACTACAGGTACGAGATTAATAACTTTAAATGTCAGAACAATAATATTTGTTTTCACAATTTTTCAAAACTATGCCCACTTCTAGGGGTTATCAATATTTTGACACTTGAATTATAAAGGTCAAATTTATCACAACTATGAATATAAACATAATCTCTTATGGGATTATGATTTCAAATAACATTCACTTCTGGGAATGAGTAAAACTATAGAAGAAGTTTGATCTTATCTATAAGGGTATTGTATCATCGATGACATCATTATCATCATAAATACTTCTTGTCTAAGTAAAAAGATAATGTTTATCCTATCATCATAATGACTTTGAATTTTCCAAGCTTAAAGGATAATATTAATCCTTTAGGATGATCTTTATCCATTTGAATCATGAATATTCTAGATAAGAGATGATGATGACTTTTGGAGATTATAGACATCCACAAAATTTAATGTGTTTCATAACATGCATGTGATTCTTAGGGTTTTTTTTTTTTTTTTTAATGTTTATCTTGATATTTTCAATTCTTCACCCCTAAATTATTCTTGGTAATATAATATATTAATTATCATTTATGACTTTTTGTTTTTTTTTTTTTTGTTTTTTTTCAATAGACTTTTTAGTTCCTGATTGTACTATTATTATTTATATATTCTCTTTACAAATTCATTTTTTTAGCTCCCTTTTGCGCAGTTCCTCCTTAGGACGTGGGAACAAGTCAGTAGTACGTACTGCTTGCATAGCCTCTCTATTGCCATTTTTATGTTATGTTTTTCTCTCTTCTTTTTTTTTTTTCGTTCAATTCCAACAAGTTCTGCAAACTTTAGGTTTTTTTCCTTAAATATTTTTGTATAGATTCACTAAAGCAATTTTTTTGAAGTATATTTATTTAATTTTGGGTAATTTTATAGCGAAGGATTTGAATTTTTTAGCGTAATAAACTTTACGAGTATGATTGAATTTTCTTCCTCCTATTGTTCTTTCATTCTTTGGATAAATGTCATCCTCTTTTACTCTTGCATAAATTTGTTTTTTCCATTTTCTTGCTTTGTTAACTTGATTTTTCATTTTTCGATAGAAATTCTTTCTTTTTTTTCTTTTTTTTTTTTTTGCTTTAGTTTGTTTCCAAGAACAACATTTTTTTTGTAGAGAGAGAGTTTGTGTTTTTTATTAATATTTTTTAAATATGTTTAAAAAAAAAAAACTTGTGATCATTATATAAATGTTTTAAATTACATTTATTTCTTTTTTACCTTTTTTTCTCATTTTTTCTCTATTTTATTAATTTTTCCTTTTAATCTTCTGCATGTTATTCTTTCTCACTATACATATAGTTTCTCATGCTCCATCTTTATATACATCATTTTTCCAAAACCTACTTCTTTCTGCACTTGTTCTTCTATCCATTATTTTTATTATAATGTAATGTAATGTAATTGATATATATATATATATATATATTTAGGTTTTCATTCTTTTTCTTTTGCTTTTTTCTTGTTATTTTTGCTTTTGCTTTGCTAATTTGTTTCCTTTGTTTTTCACAGTGCTCACTACTCTTTCAACTGGAAGAACTCTCATATAATTAATAATTTTTTTCATTGCAGTATTTTTTATTATAACTTTTTTTTTTTTAGTTTCACTGTTTTGTTTCTTTTCTCTTCTTCTTCTGTTTTTTTTTTCTTTTTCATTTTAACCAATTTATTGATCTATTTTTTGCTCTTTTATTCCAATGACAATGACATATACAACGTACCAATATCCGCCTCTTTCTTTATTTCTATTTTCATCTCCATTTTTTTCTTAATTTTATTTTTTTCCTTCTTTCTTTCATCTATTCATTATTATCCCTTTTGTTTTCTTTCTCTTTTTTGTGCTTATTTATTTATTTTAATTAGAGAAAATTTTATTTAAATTTGCGCAAAAATACACAATTAACACAAATATTTAATTTTTGATTTTTTTTTTAAATGAAAACTATTAATATTTCATGCTTTTATTTTTTAATTTTTGGAAAGATAGAAGTTTGACTTTTTTTCATATTAATATAGAATATGCAGTTTTTTTTTTTTTTTTTTTTTGATTTTTGAATTTTAAAAAATCTAAAAAAAAGAATTTATATATTAAAAATATTAATAATTTTTTTGATTACTTGGTTAATTAATATATTATAATTAATCTTATGGAAACAAAAATTATGTTTCAATATATTAATGTTTCTCTTATACTATATATATTTTTTTAAAATACATAGCAATTTATTACATAATAGTATGATAAATTTTTTTTAAAGTATTGTACTTGTCTAAAATTCTAAAGTTTTAATATAATTAACATGACTTAATTATATATGAAATAAAATTTATGGAATAAAATAAATTGACAAAAATATTAAAATAAAAAATATATACATTCGGGTACATAATATATATCTATTATATCTAATATCTTATCTTATCTTATATCTTATATATAAGATTTTACAACCTTTTTCTAGAAGGATTTTTTTTTTCCTCCAATGGCAGGTTTTGTAATTTTAGTACTTTTTTTTTTTTTTTTTTTTTTTTTGTAATTTTTCATATTTATTTTTACCATTTTCCTTTTATTTTTTTTCACAATTCATTCTTTAACTATTACATTTACTCTTCTTTCTTTCTTTCCTTTTTTTTTTTTATATTTTATTCTTGCTATAATAATTTTTTTTTTTTTAGGAAAATAATATATGATATTAATAAATTAATTTTTTTTTTTAGTATCTATATCTCTCTTAAAATTCACATTTATTATACGTATCCAAATTTAACTTTAGCTTAATATTTTACAATTTACTAAAATTATGTTCTTTGTACTATATTTTTAAAATTTCTTAAATAATTAATCTATTCTTGTTTTTTTTTTTTTCTTTTACGACGAAACTAATTTGTTCATTTTTTATCTAAAAGATTATTGTTGTAATTCTAAAATCAGGGTAAATTTTAATGGAATATATATAACTTTTCTTAGATTTAAAATGTAATATTTTTTAATTAATTTTAAAATATTTGTTTTGATAATTTGGTATGTTTTCAAATATGTAAATTTGTTTTTTGAAGTTTTTTCTTCTATGGAAATATATTTCGATTCTATATGTATTATAAAGAAAAATTATGTTAATAAAAGAAGGGGATGATTATTTTACTTATGTATTTGAGATATTATGTAAGTCACTTGTTAGTCTTTTTTTTTTTTTTTTTTTTAAAGAAAATTCAGTGAGATTATTTTTTTTTTCATTTATTGAAATATGTGATAATCTTCATCTATCGAATATAATATATATATATATATACACAATGGATTTTTTTTACTGAAATTTTATAATAAAATTGTGTATTATAGTATTTTTTATGAGTTTTATTTATGAAAAAGATAAATAGATAATTGTATGAACTTTCTTAATTTTTTTAATCTATATCAAAATATTTTAAGCTATCTAGATACTTTTTTATTCTTATCTTTTGTATTTTATCTAATAGTTCTAATAATTAATATATTCATATTGATTGATTTTTATCGCGAACATCAAAGGACTTTTCATTTTCTTATTTCTCCTTAATAAAAAAGTTTAGACCTTGGCAATCTTTCATATCGTTCTTTGGACTATTAGGTGAATATTAAGAATAAGTTACATGTCATATTATATAATTTAGTTAAAGAATTTCTTGTTTTATTTTATTGTTTTACGATCAAATATGTGCATAAATGTTCAAATACTACTGTCTATATATTAGCTTCTTATAACATCTATTCCTCATATTTAATTGAATGGATTTCTACTCCAATTGATGTTTCTGCTGCGATTTCAACTAATGCTTCATTTAGTATATTCACCTTTTACTAAAAACTTTTTTTTAAAAAAAAATTATTACTATTTAAAAAAAAAAATCAATTAATTTGTATGTTTTTCTTTCTATTAATAAATGGAAGGAAAGTAAATAATAAAGAGAGAAGCAGTTTTATATGAAATACAAGTTCTTTTTCTTAATTTATATTATTATTATTATTATTTACATTGTATTTTTTTTTCATCCTCTCTCTTCTTTTTTATAAATCTTAGATTTTTTTTTTTTTTTAAAAGTATTTTATTGGTCTTTTTATTTTTATTTCTGTTCCAAGAACATCGTTTCTTTCCCTTCCCCTTTTATTTTAATTTTCCTTTGAAGTTTTAAATATGACTTATTTCTTATTAACTCTCATTCATTGAGAATGTAAAGAGTTATTAGTTATCATCAATAACTTAAGTTCATAAAAATATTTGAATTAAGTATTGAAATAAGATATGATCTTATAGTATTTGTCTTTTTTTATTTATTTTCCGTGAATATTTAAAAAACAAAACATATTGAATTCAATATATTTATATAAAATAAAATGATTACTCAACAAATTAAAATTTAAATAAAGCCTAAAAAATAATGATAAAATTTTTATTAGTTTTAAATTATGATAAATATAATAATTATTATTTAAATAATTATATGTATTTTATTATTAATTAAATTTATATACAAGGTGCGGAGGCTTTATCTAGTCTATATTATATGATTACAACATAATCTTCTAAATTAGTTTTTCCTTCTAATGCCATTAAGTAATTTGTATGAACTTCTTTGGTTTTTTTTTTTTTTTTTTGTCTTTATCAAAATCTATTAAGCTACATCGATAATTTTTGTTCGTATCTTTTATAATTTATCTAATAATTCTAATAATTAATATATTCATATTGATTTTTATCATGAACATTAATCGACTTTCAATTTTCTTATTTCTTCTTAGTAAAAAAGTTCAGACCTTAGCACTCATTCATGTAGCTCCATGGGCTATTAGATGAATATTAGGAGTGAGTTACAAGTCACATTATCAATTTAATTAAATAATTTCTTATTTTATTTGATTGTTTTATGATCAAATATGTGCATAAATGTTCAAATATTACTACCCATAAATTAAACTATTGTGATATCTATTTATCATATTTAATTGAATGGATTTATTTCATCCCATGGTAGATGTTTCTGCTGCAATATTAGTCTCAATTTTTACTAAAAACTTTTAATTATTTTTTGTTACTATTAAAAAAAAAAAAATCAATCAATATGTATATTTTTCTTTCTACTCATAAACAAAATGAAGGTAAATTTTTTATTAGTTTTAAAATTTGTAATAAATATGATAATTATTATCCAAATAGTTATTCTTATTTTTTATTATTTTATTATTAATTAAATTTATATATACTTTACACTTTGGGGTGAAGGCTTTATCTAGTATATATAAATCTATATACTATTTGAATATTTATTGAAGAGGTTTATATATTCTTTTAATTATAATTGTATTTCTATAAATAGAGAGGATTACATATAGTAATTATGAGATTGATAAATAAAATGAATAGTTATATTATTCTCTTTATATTTATCTTTTATTACTATTACATTTATAACACATTATCATATGATCATAAATAGATATGTTATTCCTTTGCATGATAAAATATGTGGCTCTTAAAGTTACCAAATAAAATTATTTATCATAGATGTTAGGTGCTTCGAGATGCATCTAGTTCTGATAGGTCTGGTAGACAATATTATCTTAAATAGTTATTTAAAGAAGTGATATCTTACCATAAAAGACTCATTCATTTTGTAAGAAAATTTAAGAGAAATATTCGACCACCAGAAAATGATCATTATCGTTAAAGTACAATATGATTAGATGTACACAAAGTTACATGTTTTAAATTGATAAATGAGTACTATCCTCGATGTTTAATTTTATCTCGCAAATAAAGTTAAAGGTATTTGTGGAGAACATAACAGATGATGATATGTCAAAGAAAGAAAAAATTGCATTTCATGTCTTAAATATTGTCTATAGCAACAATAATTGTGAGAAAGATGGTAAGAAATATGTTGATATAATTTCTTGTCTTCTCGTTGCTAAACAAAATAATTATTAATGAAAAATCAACAAGTTCTACTCCATTTCATAAGTGAATGTTGTTAGAATTTATGATCCAGAAGAGGTTGTGTTCGCCTCCTTGGTCGTGGTAGTACATATGGACATATTTATATAATGGTATAAATTTTCCCATTTTATCACAATTATTGAGATAAATATTCAAGTGAATGTCAAAATATTGATAGCCACCAAAAGTATGCAATGAACAAAAACACTAGAATAATACTAGAAGTGGTAATATTTTAATAGTCTTATTCGTTGTAGTATTTTAACTATAGAGACGTGTCTTACTATAGTCTACAAGAAGTGGAATAGAAAAGAAGAGAAATTGGAAGTTTTTATGAAGGTTCAAGTGGACAAAGAAAGATGTCAAGAAAATTTTTAAAAAGTATGTTATCATTGAGCCAAGAAAGACCATTGGTCTCACACATGTAGCACGACAAAATATTTAGTTGATATTTATCAAGCATCTATTAAGAAGTAAGACGAAAATGACAAAGTAAATTTTACTTCTCCAAATTTGACTGTGAAAGAAATTTCAGATGCGTACTTTTTCGAATATACAAAAAAAAAGAATTAAAATATTACCTAACATATTTTATTTAAATTTTATTATTTATTTAATAAAGTAATATGATAGGTTTATTTTTTGTTATTTTAGTATGTTTATCTTTCAATATTTATTTAGTATTTTAGTACAATACATATATCTTTTATTAAGTTGATATTTTGTAAAAATATAGTTCAAATACATAAGTTTATATACAATCTCTCGTAATACAAAATTAATTGAATGCAAAACAAAATTAACCATAAAATAATACTACAATAAAGTAGAAGTTTATTAATTCAAGAACTTTTTACTATTCGACATTACCGATTAGGGTATTCCAGTTCAATATTATGCTAAAAATCGAAAGTTCACATAGACACTCGTTGAAAATTTGAAGATTTTCAATTAAAAGAATTTTCATGTGCTATTTTTTTCAAAGAAAATAAATCATTAAGCCATCAATAGCTAGAGTTGGTATTAAATCCCAATATTTTCTTAAAATAATTCAAAATGATATATGTGGGTCATTTTTATATGGTTCTAATAAACAAATCTAAGCAAATGATCTCACGTATGTTAGTATCAGCTCGCAACTTGGTAGTTTGGAAGATTGTTTGTCTAAAAAATAAGTACATGTTTCACAATTTGTAATAAGTTTGGTGACTTAAAAAGTCAAAATTAAAGTTAAAAGACGTAATATATTACTCGAAAAAAAGATTGATGACTAAATTCAAAATTTTTGTCCTAAACCAAAACTATCAATTAAATATTGAGGGTCTAAGAATAATGGATAAGAATGGAAGAAAATCATCAGAGAGAGACAAGAGGAAAATAACAAAATATGAGAGAAAATTATGGAGAACAAAATTAACGGTATCTCCAATGAAATGAAATTAAAAAAAATAACCTTGATGCTATAAATATACAAATCACGTAAGTTCTTTTACCACATCAAACTAATTAGGTAAAAATATTTTCTTTTCTTTTGAAGAAAAAATTAAATTTCAGAGCAATGAGAACTACATTTTTTTTTTTTTTTTTTTTTTTTGATGAGTAAACAATGAAAACTACATGTGTAGTCGCTGTTGTTATTTTTATAATTTTGATGCCTTTTATTCTTCCCTTTAACTGCATGTATTTCAAAATGTGATGAAGGAAGCACATCATATTCAGAATGTCTCGATGAATGCTATGATAATTGTCCAATTAAAAAGCACATTGGTGTTTTAAACGCCTAGCTCCAACCAATTTCAATTTGGTATTGTATGTGTATATATATATATTTTTTAATTAACATATGTGTATATATGTATATAATATATATATATATATATACATGTTCTTCTCTCTCAATTATAATAATGATAAATATATATATATATATATATATATATTGAAATTAATCAATTCATTAGGTTAGTTGGTCAATTAAACTATACAAATATGTATATTTTTTTTAAAATTCACATTTCTATATATATATCCAAAATTATGTGAAGATAGTTTAATTCAACTTAATTTAATTAATTAAATCAATTTAATTGAACTATGATTTAATATTAGTCTCAATTTAATTGGTCAAATCAATAAATTTTATATTTAAATATTATAAAAGATAAAAAAAGATAAAAAGATAGGAGAATATGAAAATTTAAGGAGAATTAATTAACTCAACGTTAATTAGTTTTAAATTTTTTTTATGAGCTTCTTTTATTTATTTTTTGAAGAGAAACTTTGATATTTATTTCATGTGCATGTCTATATATATATGGTAAATGTATAGTTAAACTAAATTAATTTGATGATTTACTCTCTCATTTACCTTTTAATAAACTTGTTTTGATTTTTGATTATTTTTATTTTTGTACTAACAATAAGTTTTATGTATTGGACAGATTGAAAGAAATATGAAGCTTGCCTTTTTTTAGTCTTTCATGTCATTTATTTTTTTAAAATATAATTAGTCTTTATTATCCAAATCAAATAAAAAATAATATATCAAATGTATAATTACTAAGTTTCATATATGATGTTTAAATATTAAATATAAAGTTTAAAATTTTAATGTAGATATGAATTTATTTTGGCTTTTATAAAAAAAAAAAAAAGGTTATAAATTTTGTTTTTCTTTATTTAAGAAAATATTTACAACTAAATTTTTGTTTCCATTTATTTTTTTTTAATTATACATGCATATTGGGCAGGAATAAAAATTTAAAAATAGTTTTATATTTTTCAAAAATATATATATATAATTCAATTAAAGTAATTTTATATCTAATATAGGAAAATTTTCTAGTTTAGTCCCTTAACTATTAAGATTAAAATTATGTTTTATAATTTCTTATAAAAAAAATTAAAAATTTCCCTTTTTTAGCATGATTATTCATTTTGACTCGTTTATTAGTTGACTACAAAAAGGAATTAATCCACCTAATTAATTAAATTATGCTAATGATGATGCCCAAAATGGAGATCTGACCACTCACATCTTCTTCCTTTTTATTTTATTTATTAGTAAGGAATTTTTTTTTTTTAAGTCCCTCCCTAAGGTTCTCTTCCCATCAACTATGGTGGTTAAGAGGCCTTCATTGCGCTCGGATCATGGTAAACCATATCAAAACTCCTATATTTGTACTTGACGCTTGTTGACTCTACTCTCATCATTCTACTCAAATTAGAATTAGGATTAGATACAGATGAGTATAAGAATTTATTGGTCGATTATTTCTGGTTTGTTGTTTCTGTTCGCCATCTTTATATAGTTATTGTCAAGACCTTAAGATATCCCAACTTCGGCCTAATACCTTTTAATTTTTCTCCATTGAAACCTCCAATAGAGCTTGGGTGCTTCAACATGACCTATGGTATTTCGATGACATTCTTCTGGCCATCTAACTTTGGTATTTAAAATTAGCACGATGGGATGATTCATTGGTAGAGGTTTCATTTTTGGGTTTATGTAAAAAGTCTACCACGGAAATGTATTACACCTATAGTGAGAAAATGAGTAGTTGGTCTTTCCTCCGTTCGAATCAATTTTAGATTAAAAAAAGGAAAATTTCTGACTTTAGTCCTGTAACTATTTACGTTTTCCGAACTTGGTCCTAAATCTTTAAAAATACCTAACTAGATCCTATAACTAT
>JAXGGT010031972.1:0-36273 GCA_035583425.1 Marsdenia floribunda
ATTATTTAATTAAATTTGACTCATGATATAAAATACGAGATAATATATATATATATATATATATATATATATATATATATATGAATCGATTTTGAATCAAATTATGTAGATAAGTTTAACTCGAAGATAAATACGATTCTTTGAATTTTCAAAAAGATATTTTACGAATCAGTATTTGAGTCAACTTAGACTCGCACATAAACAAGATTCGTATTTAGAAATATATATATATATATATATTTAAAATATATATATTACGAATCAATAGGTGAGTCAAATTATGTATTTGAATTTGACTCAAATAAATAAGATTCGTACAAATTTATTTTTAGAAAATAATTTACGAATAAAAATTTGGTTATTTATTCGTAAGTGATCGATAAACCAAAGAAGTCAAATGGTATTAGAAGACTTCCCTTCTCTCTCCAAGAATATCTGGCTTCCATTTTTTCTCTTTTACCGGCATGAGCTCAAGTAATTTCCATTTTTTTTTTTTTTTTTTAAATCGGGACTCTCCTTCACGAATCAAGAGTCTTCCATCACAATATCTCTTTATTTATTTATTTTGTCAAGTCTCACGCCTCTCCCTTTTTTTAAAAAAAAAAAAAAAAAATCGGGACTCTTCTTCCCGAATCAAAAGTCTCCCATCACAATATCTCTTTATTTCTTTCTTTCTTTTTTTTTTTTTTTTAATTCCACGCCTCCTTTCTTTTACTTCTTTTATTTCCTTGGACAAAATGATTCACCATTCTATTTGTCAAAGTCTTCATCTCCAGGATGGGTATCTCTAGCAGTGGTCTTCACCTCAAAGATACCCTCTTCAATAGTGAGAAGGGAGACATCAAATGTATCACCACCAAGGTCAGAGATCAAGACATTCTTCTCACCAACACTGGTAGCCTTCTTGTCCAATCCAAAAGCAATGGCAACAGTTGTCGGTTCATTAATAATACGCATGACATTGAGAGCAACAATTACACCAGCATTCTTGGTATAGTAATATATATATATATATATATATATATATATATATATATTCCTTTTATTATTGATTTATTTTTTTGGTTTGGGATTGAAGGAACGAGCATCCTCTCAAAAACATTAACAACCGCCAAATATTTGCAGCAATTATGTGCAATGATCTTTTGAATTTGCTTTGCTGCACTAGATGTTTAACTCAACACCATAACATTCATTGTCAAGATTTTCGATTACTTCTGCAATTTTCACAGAAATCATCAATTTCACTAGTGTTCGTTTGAGATAATCGACAACTTCACTGGCATCACCTAGAAGGAATCAATTTCATAAAGAGGAATCAACTTCAACATCTTCAATTTAGGTGAGCCATCAAGCTTGTCAATGAAGTACCTCAACATCCAGCCATTGAAAATTGATCTCCACCGTGCAGATTGAAGGTAAATGTGTGTTCTTCCTACCATCAAAAATTCAGCCAGATCTAAGAAGAATTGGTGCTCAATCGTAAGAATGAAATGGACGGCTGGATGACTGGAAATTGACAGCTTATAGTTACGGAAATTATACTAAATAATCTGACCGTTGGAAAATAATATACATTGTTTAGATTAAAGGTAAATATGTTTCCTATTTTTTGTAAAAATTTCAGGCTGATCGGATCGAAATTGATGCTCCAACTGTTAGAGAGATGCCGACTGTCGGAAGACTAGAGGCTTCTGGGCAGCTGATGTTGCAGAAATTATGCAGCAAAATCGAACCATTGAAAAATGATCTTCACCATTCATATTGAAGAAAAATATGCCATCTACATATTGACAAAATTTTAGATTGATCAGAGAACTATCAAAGCTTCCATCGCAGAAAGAATCAGACTACAGAACAAAGAAGAACCTTCTGGACAGCTCATGTTGTGAAAATTATATCTCAAATTCCAACCGTTGAAAGTTGATCTCCACCATCCAGATTGAAGAAAAATACGTCATCTACATACTGAAAAAACTTTAGATTGATCACAGAACTATCAAAGCTTCTATCATAGAAAGAATCAGACTGCAGAACAGAGAAAAACCTTCTGAACAACTCATGTTGCGGAAATTATATCTCAAATTCCAGTCGATGAAAATTGATCTCCACCGTTCGAATTAAGGAAAGAAGGGCCTTTACTTGCTGTCCAAAATTCAGCAAAATCAGAGGTAAATTGACCACTCGATTGTTCAGAATAATTTGACTGCCAAACTGAAATTTTTATTTATTATCAATTTGACATAGTCATTGACCTTGGTGATATCATCCACCTCACCAATCATCGAGTCAACATCTTTAACAACTTTGACAGTGTTGATCAACATTCGCTGCAACTTGGATGATTTCCGGATGTGCGAACTTGGAACTTTATTAGTGGCATTATGCCCCTTTGTTCTTCATTGTTTAATCCTCTTTTATTTCTCTTTTTATTGTAAAATATGGATCATCAAAGAAAGAACTAAATTCCATTATATGATTCCCTTTTTTTGATTGATTGATTTTTTTGTTAAGACTGAACTTAGAACCTTGTTTTAAGCTGCCTACGTATCCCATAAAGGAATCAAGTCAGACGTAGTTCAGTTTAAACTCATACATCAAAGGAGTAACATGCAATTTTAGCTCGTACTTCAAGGACCATCATTTGAATATTCAAGGAATCTTCATATCATCATGCAGACAGTTTATACTCGTGTCAAGGAGAAGTACTTTTAACATGCAAATAGTTTATGCTCGTGTCAATGAGCCTTCATCATCATATAGATAGTTTACTCTCGTGTCAAGAGTCTTTATCATCATGCAGACAGTATACACTCTTGCCAAGGAGTCTTCATCATCATGCAAACAGTTTACACTCGTGTCAAGGAGTATTTATCATCATGCAGACAGTTTACACTCATGCCAAAGAGTCTTTATCATCATGCAGACAATTTACACTCGTGTCAAGGAGCCTTCATCATCATGTAGATAGTTTATGCTCATGCCAAGGAGCCTTTAATTCATTCAACATACGTAAACTTTAACTTTAACTTCTTTTGTTATTATTATTATTTTCACTAATCAATGAATACTTCATAGGAGATCTTTTATTCAGATAGTTTATACTCTTATCAAGGAGTAACGCGTAGTTTAACCTCGTGCGTTAAGGAGGAACTTGCAATTTTGAATTCAAATATCGTCAGTATTTAGAACTGACTCTTCATCTTCAGATTCTGAGGCAACATTACTCCCGCATTAATATTCTTTCTGTTCAACATCAATTTCAAGTGTTTGATTGGCGATGATGCTTAACTTCATATCTCGTCCATGCGTAGCCAATTCTTCAAACGTTTTTGGTTGAATACCTTTCAAAATGTATTAGAGATTCCAATGCATTCCTTGGACACACATTTTAATAGCAGATTTTTCAAATAATCGATCTCTGCAATTTAGATTCAGACTTCGCCATCGATTGATATAATCAATAATTGCTTCATCCTCCCATTGCTTTGTATGTCTTAACTCAAGCATACTTACTATTCAACAAGTACTGCAAAAACAATTCAGGAATTCAACTTCAAGTTGATTTCAACTGTTGATTGATCCGGGCAGCAAATCAGTATACGAATAAAGCGCATTTTTTTTGAGGGAGAGAATGAATTGTTTGACTAGAAGATCTCCATCTGTACCAACATTGTTACATGTTTCCACGAGATGGGCAATATGTTGCTTGGGATTACCTCTGCCATCAAACTGCTGCAATTTTGGAGGAAAATAGCCTATAGGCATCTTCAGACTTTCAATTCTCTTTGAACATGACTTTGAATATGCAAAGGAGGATCTTGGATTTCCTGCACTTTTATCATTTAACATACCTTCAATGAAGTTCTTCAATTCACTTGTTGAAATGAGTTCCTCAGTAGAAACATGAATTGTTTGTTCTTGTTGGATTGTTTTGGATCCATCAACCATTTGAGATTGTTTTTCAACAACTTTGACTACATTAGAATCATTAGACTCTTCTCCTTGCTTGAAGGCAACATCTTTTCGTGCTTCCTCAACACGTCTTTGTGCAGTTTTATTGGACTTACCATCTTCACTCATCAATTGGGCGATTATGAGATCTTGTCGTGCATATCGTTTCACAAGAGCTTCCACGAGCTTGGTCAAATTCGCCAATCATTCTTCGATTGTTGTAGCTTCCACCATCATAACGGATATCACTGATGAACTTGCATCAGAATCTTCATAATCATCAAGATTGGACATCAGATTTCGTTGAACAACATTTGTTGTTGTAAAGGATATGATAATGACAATGTGCCCCTTTTTGCTTGAGTGATGGGCCCAGCATGTTAGGACTGCCAAAACACAGTATGATATTGTTCGCTCTAGGCCAAGTCCGCACGGATTTATTTTTGGGCATCTCCCAAAAGGCCTCATACTAATGAATTAGGTGGACACTTATATTCAAGGTGATCTCTCCTTGAATTTCTTATGTGGGACTTGGGTTTGCTACCCAACAATCCTCCCATCAAACCAAAGGACCACACACCTTGTGGCCTCCCCTCCTGCGAACTCATTTGATCCGTTTCATCTTGTACCGCCGCTATCACCCTGCGGGACCCGCCGCCTGACCACCACACTATCAGGAAGACTTTCGACACAAGGCACCACCAAACTTGGATCTCTAATCAAGAGAGCATACTGAGGGTCTCCCACACAATGCAGTCCATCTTTCGAACCACCTGACTTTGATACTAATTGTTAGGACCACCAAAACACAGTATGATATTGTCCGCTCTGGACCAAGCCCACACGGATTTGTTTTTGGGCATCTCCCAAAAGGCCTCATACTAATGAATTAGGTGGACACTTATATTCAAGGTGATCTTGGGACTTAGGTTTGCTACCCAACACAACATATGTTTTAGACATCATAATGCCAGTACCAGTATCACTTTGGTCCCACTGGGTGTGCCAGAATTGTGGACGGTGATTTCGCGTCTACAAAATTAAAATAGAATAATGCAAATACAAAATCAATGGTAAAATGTGTATTTCATTAATTTAAATATGTGGGTACAACAATCTCTATCTATCTCTGCTGATTCTTTCTGTCAATGGATTCAAAGGCCTTTTGGGCTTGATTTCGATCCGTTTGAAGATATCGATACTGGGTCTATCCTTCCAAGGGTCATGTGACTTGATCTTGGAATGGATCTGTCTTCGAGGGCCATTAGGCTTGATCTCGATATTTGGTTTGATTTCTTCGAGGGTCTTTGGACTTGATCTCGGAATGAATTTGATATGACTCTGAGGGCCTTTGAAGCTTAATCTCGAAGATGGATTAAAAGTAGAAGTGAAGAATCTGATATGACAGATCTTCACAACCTTCAAGACTTGTGTCTTTGAAGTTTTATTGCTCTTCTATTTATAGAGGGAGGGATGACAAGAAGTGAGCCTCTTGTGGTGATGTGGCGCCTTCTAATTGGTTGAGACACTCATTCAATTCTCATTGGTTAGTCTTTGTAACACTGCCATGTGTCAGCATATGATTCGTCGTAGTAAATAAAGAGTAATTTGTAATACATAATTAAGTAAAATTTTATCTACCATTTAATTAATTTAAATTACTTTACAAATTTTCATTGTCTACACATAGTAACGTATACCAAAATAACAAATATATTAGAATAAATGCAAAACTTTACAGTAAATATAATAGAATAATAACAATATTTTAAAATAAATTTATATCTTTAATAATTACCATGAGTTATTTATTGTAATATTTAAAAATTAAATGAGTATGAAGAGTTACCACTATAACATTTAAATATTTTTAATGAAATCTTGATGTCCCTTCATTTTTTTTATTAATACATTAAATGATATTTTTTTTTTAAAATAAAATAAATATTATAAGTTACAATTATAACATTTTAAAATTAAAATTAACTAAAGATTACAAGTTGTTATTATAACATTTAAAAAGTAAATGAATATTATGGCTTATATTTTAATTTTTTAATTGTGTAATATAAATTTAAAATATTATAAAAATACAATTTATAAATTGAATAATTTATTGCTATATATTATTATTTGTTTGAGAAAAATATTTTTTATTAAAAAAATTGAAATTAAATTCTTTAAATGAATATTTAATTTTTCTCGAATTTATTTATGATGATTTTACATTTAATTTTACAAATTAATTAACTATTACCCAAATTATAAAATAAAATATCATTAAATAATTAATTACCTTGTCAAAATGTCAAGATATTTTTTAAAAATTAAAATAAAAGTTTTATTAAATTGATAAAAATTATCTTTTTGTTCTATACTAAAATAATAATAATTTCTAAAATGTCATATAATAAATTTTTCCAAATATATTTTGTTTGCTTTACAAAATTTGTAAAATATTTTATTTCTAATTTGATTCATTTGAATTTTTATTTAAAAATAAAAAGTTTAAAAACTATATTTAAAAATAAATCAATCATATTCTTAATTATTTATTAAAAAATTAAAATTTAAACATTCACATTTACAAATACACATAAATTATTTAAAATTTAAAAATATAATTTTATCATTTATCATTACAATTATTCATGAAAATTGATTTTTATTATCATAGTAATGAATGCCAAAATAATAATTATATTAGTATAAAATACAATACTTTACATTAATAGAGTCTATATATACATATATATTATGAGTAAATATAATAGAGTAATAATAATATTTTAAAATAAATTTATATCTTTAATCATTATAATGAGTTATTATTGTAACATTTAATTATTAAATGAGTATGAAAAGTTATCATTATAACATTTAAACATTTTTAGTGAAATCTTGATGTCTTTTCACTTTTTTTTTTTATTAATACATTAAATGGTGTTTTTATAAATGAAATAAATTTTATAAGTTACAATTATAACATTTTAAAAATAAAATTAAATAAGGTTTGTCAAAATTGGTTTTTATGATCATAGTAATGAATGCCAAAATAATAATTATATTAGTATAAATACAATATTATATCATTTAAATATTTTTAGTGAAATCTTGATGTCCTTTCACTTTTTTTTTTTTTTTTTTTAATTAATACATAAAATGGTGTTTTTATAAATGAAATAAATATTATAAGTTACAATTATAACATTTTCAAATTAAAATTAAATAAGGATTATAAGTTACTATTATAACATTTAAAAATCAAATGAATATTATGAGTTATAAGTTACCATTATAATATTATTCAATTGTGCAATATAAATTATAAAAATATTATAAAAATATCATTTAATTAATATTATGAATTACTATTTAGGAAAAATCTCCAGTTTAGTCCTATATATATATTTTTTTCACTAACTAGATCCTAAATCTTTAATTTTGCCTTCCTTGATACCATATCTTTTTACGTTTCCCTAACTAGGTTCTAAATTTTTATTTTTACTTGATCTCATATCTTTTTACATTTCTCTAATTTCATCCTTTCAGTTATTTTTTTTTATATATATTTTTGACAACTTTCATGGTGTAAATCTTTTGAGTACAACATTTTTAGGGGCATTTTAGGTATTTCAAATTTTTACGCGTAAAATTATATATTGTAAAAGTAACCGAAAATGTAAAAAAAAAAATTATCGGAAGGATGAAGTTGGGAAAATAGAAAAAGATATGATACCACGTAAGAGAAAATTAAAAATTTAGGACCTAATTGAGGAAACATAAAAAGATATAGTACCAAGTAAGGCAAAATTAAACATTTAGGACCTAGATGGAGAAACAAAAAAAGATATAGGACTAAATCGGTAATTTTTCCTTACTATTTAATATTATCATTTAATATAATAGTTACAGTGTGAAAGGTAAATTAGTCTTTACAAAAAAAGGAAGATACACCCTTCACATAGGGTATAGTTATGATATCAAGTAGTTTCAATATGCATTGGGCTAAATTGTGTTTAGAGAACAAAATGGAAGTTCGGAAGTAATAATTTTTGTGATATTCTCTCTCACATTGTAAATATATATGAGATATCATGCAATATTTATATGGACTCAAGTACTCATTGTCAATTCAATATATTCTTTTTGTTATAGTGAAAACGGTGCTAAATAGTTAATCGTAGGTGTCGCCAAATTTATAATCGCCATACGGGCTCACGAACTTGAATTGTGACACTTTTACATAAAAAATCATTAACTTTACTTTTGTATTGAATTATATTTAGGAATGCCAATGGAATTAGATATTTATATTTGTTGAGGCATTTCCTGTTCTCAATTCTAGCTTAGATAATAATAGCTTCTTTTTTTTTATTCTTCTTCTTTTTAATTCTAAAAAAAATATGCAATTATTACTTAGAAAAGTAAAGCAATGACAAAAAATGAATTTAGTTAGGGATCATAGATTAATGAGAGGAAAAAAAAAAAAAAAGTTAACTATCAAGATATGCAGGATGCATGCCCTTCAGACATGCTGGTGACAACATTGTCCACCAAGTTTCATTATGAGAAGCATATAACACAATTATCAAATGGTATTGAGAAATCTATGGATATATATATCCTCAGAAGTGCTTTCAAGAGTGAGGTTTAACTACATCTTGGAGGATCTAGCAATAGTGTAATTTATTTTGGAGCAAACAAGAAACTAATTCCAACTGAATCATGAATTTTGGGAATGTTTTTGTTGAGTTGTGCTTCAATTGTTGCCATCTCACCTAAGATTTTCACATGTTTTTTTATTTTTTCAATTGCTTGACTGTTTTGAGTTAACTAGTCAATAGTAGTTGCTGATTTTTAAGAAGTGGTTGATCATGGAACTGTGTTTCCATGAAAAGCCCTACTTTGCTGTTTTTCAGTTATTTTTTCTACTCTATTTAAGTTTATTACCAGAAAAATAAAAATGTAGAGAATATACAACAAAATATATTTCATCTTCTTGTTATTATTTGATAACTAAACTCTATCAAATTGGTATGAAGGCCCTTTTCTTGTGGGATTTGTGACTGAAAGTTTTTTTGTTGTGCCTTTGCTTTGTATTTCGATGGATTCTGAAACTCCTTTTACTGCTCTAGCAGCACTAGTTTTCAATGGTGATGGTTATCCTATTTGGGCAAGGAGGATGGAAGCTCATCTTAAAGCAAATGATCTTTTAGAAACTGTGGCGGAGGAGTAGGAAGAAATCATCTTAAGGCAAATGACAGTAATATTTTGAAAGAAATTACTTTATCTACATCAAAATATTTAAAATTATATATTTTATATTTTATTTAATATTTAATTTGGTAATTTTATTTTATTTTCAAAAAATTATATTAAAAAACTCGTGAGGAAATACTTTATTTTTTATTTTACAAAATTTTTTGATTAATTTTGCATTAATAATTTAATTGAAAATAAAAAATAAAAATTAAGTGATGAAAAATCCCCATGGCAATTATCGATCCCCAATGGAACGGGGATGGTATGAAAAAAAATTCCCCATAGGGGATGTGGGGATGGGGTCGAGGATGGGAATGGGGAAGGAGTTCCCACAACTCCATCTCCGTTGTCATCCTAAGTCATGAGTTTAAGATATGAGTTTAAGATATGTCAGAGGCAAAAATCCTTAAAATTTCAAATATATATACATATTAATAAATAAAAATAAAAAAGCAATTTGATTTTTAACTTGAACTTCACTTCTTTTTTTTTTTAAATGATAAAAAAAAAAAAAAAAACACATTATGGAGAATGATTTCTCGTCTGCAAAATTAACATTAGAAATAATGCAAATGAAATCAATGTAAAATATATTTCATTAATTTGAATATACGTGGGTTACAATCTCCTATTTAATTCACTAATTCTCTTTGTCAATGGATTTGAGGGCCCTTGGGCTTAATCTCGATCTTTGATTTGATATATCCGAGGGTCTTTGGACTTAATCTCGGATTGGATTTGATATGACTTCGAGGGTCTTTGAGGCTTAATCTCGAAGATGGATTGGACTTGGAAGATGAAGGATCTAATATGACAAAGCTTCTCTACATCTCTTTGAAGCTCTCTCTTGGCCTTCTATTTATAGAGGAAGGGGTGCCTCAAGCTTTGCCACGTGTCAACTTGTGAATCGTTATGGTAAATTAGAAAAGTAATTAGTAATTAATAATTAAGGTAAAGTAAAAGGGTAATTAGTAAACAAAAGTAAAAGTTAATTGGGTGGAATTTTTGTTACCACAAAAATACTATTTTAAAAAATTACAATGTTTTACTATCTACAAATTCCCCTTTTGGGACATTGTGCACGGGAAGTTAAGAGTTATCACGTGGACAAGTACCAATTTTCATTTATATATCTCGATTTATTTGAATCAAATTATTTCATTAAATTTGACTTTGGTAAAATTCGAGATAAATATATATATATATATGAATCGATTTTGAGTCAAATTATGTAGATAAATCTATCTCGAAGATAAATACGATTCATTGATAATATATATATATATATATATATATATATATATATATTACGAATTAAATTTTGAATCAATTTGAAATTTGAATTAATTCGAAGATAAATATGATTTGTTTAAATTTTTAAAAAGAAATTTTACGAATCAGTATTTGAGTTAGCTTAGACTCGCAAATAAATACGATTCATATTTAATATATATATATATATATATAAATATATATAAAAGATATTTTACGAATTAATATTTAGGTCAAATTATATATTTGAATTTGACTCACATAAACATAATTCGTATATATATATTTTTAAAACGTAAAATATTACGAATTAATATTTGTCTCAAATTATATATTTGAATTTGTCTCAGATAAATATAATTCATACAAATTTATTTTTGAAAAATATCTTACGAATAATAAATTGAATTATCTATTCGTAAGTTATTAATAGAATAAACAAGTCAAAAGGGATTAGAAGATTTCTCTGTCTCCAAGAATATTTGGCTTCTATATATATATATTTATGCACGGCTCCTCTTCTTGGTGTGAGCTGCACTGGTATCAAGAATCTCCCATCAAATATCCCTCTCTCTTGTTTTTTTTTTTTTTTTTTAAAGAGCCTCACGCACTGGTTTGGCTGTCTTTTTTTTTTTTTTTAATGTATAAAATCTCTTACGAATCGTGGTCGTATCTCTACTCTTGATTAGATCCTATTCAGGCTACGAAGACAACATTCAAGGCGCGCTGATACTTCAATCCCAATTTCATAACAGCCAAAGTTATGGTTATCCCTTTTCTCTTTTACTTCTTTAACTTCTCTTTTTCTTTAATGTTAGTCACTAGCCCTTCACGTATTTCTACGTCTGATTGCTTTCCTTTTTTTTTTTTTTTTGCATTCGCCACATTTATTTATTTTTATTATTATTTTTTTTTATAGTGGGTAGCCTGTCTGCCTCTCTTTGTATTTGCATTCTGCCGGTGCCGGAATATATATATATATATATATATGCGCATATATGCTTTTGTATTATCCAATTACAATGTTTTTTCCTTTTATGGGCTCCCACCTTTTTGCAGCCCAATGTATTGTGGGCTAAAATACATTTTAAAGGTCTTATGTGGGCTCCCTTACTTTTGTTTTTATATGTGCATGGGCTGGCTCCTTCTGGGCTGCTTTTTTTATTCCCCAGCCCAACAGACTATAGCTCTTTTTTCTTTTTAATTCTGCGGCCCATTTATCTGCAGTCCATTGTCCTTCTTTTTTTTATGTGGACTGCTCTCTATATATATATTTTTATGTGGGCTGAATTTCCGCAACCCATTTTTAGACAAACTGCAGCCCCTTTTTTGTATCTGGGCTTTCTTTTTTTTTTAATTTCCGTAGCACATTATTTTACAAACTAGACAGCTTTTTTTTTTTTTTATTTATTTTTTTTGTGGGCCTGTACTCTCTCTTTTTTTTTAAACAGTGCAGCCTCTTTTTTGACAAATCTGCGGCCCAAACTGCAGCCCATTTTAATTCTGCAGCTCCCTTTTTTTTTGTTTTTTGTTTTTTTTTTTTTTGCAAATCCACTAACCACAATCCTGACCATCGAAAACTTTACCATTCGAGAGTGGGCTGATGTTATTTTCTGAAGCAGACAGGCCCAAGTGTGTGCAGCCCACTAGACTTTGTAAATTTCTTTTTTTTTGGAAGAGGCCTAGAAGCCCTTTTGTATATTTTGGACTTTCCTCTCCTTTTTTTTTTTTTTCTTATGACCTGTATGGACTTTATAAGTTTTGGACCCTTTTTTTTTTCTTTGAACTCTATGGACTGTATGAACTTTATAATTTTTTGGATTTTTTTTTTTTATTGACCTTTCTTTTTATTCTATTTTTTGACTCTTTTTTTTTATTCTTTTTTTTTTTTTGTTTTTCAAATTTGTGTTGAGATTATCCGTGAATTGGGGCTCTACAATGTACATCGAAGATGGTGATAGCCCATGCAACCATATCATCATTACTGGCCGCCGTAGTGGATTCCGCATCAAATCATTGAGCTTAGATATTCAAGAGCCCGATTTTTGTGAATTTGCGCTGGCGATTCCTAGATTAGCAAATATCTACCACATCAAGAACCGGTCTTCTATCGACACTTGTGAAGTCCTCACATTGTCTTCTTCCATACCTCCACCGGTGATGATGATTCAACGACGATGGTTTCCAATACCGACCCAAAGAGTCATCAACTTTGTTAACTTCAACATTAATCAATTGTTCCACCATCAACATGAAGGAGTTATCAACATCAACTTGAAGAGTCAAGTACCCATCAACATGAATGAGTCCTCAACATCAACTAGAAGGGTCAGATACCTATTCATCCACATGAACGAGTCTTCAACATCAACTCAACATCCAACCATTAGAAATTGATCACCACCGTTTAAATTGAAGGTATATGTGTGTTCTTCCTATCGTTAAAAATTCAGCTTCATCCATGAAGAATTGATGCTCCAATCTTTAAAAAGAACGGACTGCTAGAAAACTGGTGAACCTTGGACAGCTTATAGTTGCAAAAATTATGCTTGGAATTCGACCATTGAAAACTAATCTACACTGTTCACATTGAAGGTATATGTGTGTTTTTCCTACTGTCAAAAATTCAGTTTCATCCACAAAGAATTGACTCTGTGATCCTTAGAAAGAAGCAGATTAACGGAAGACTAGTAATCCCTGGGCAGCTTATAGTTGCGAAAATTATACCTAGAAATACGACCATTGAAAACTAATCTCCACCATCCAGATTGAAGGTATATGTGTTTCGTATTTTTTGTAAAAATTGCAAGTTGATCGGATGGAAATTGAGGCTCCAATTGATAGAGAGATGCAGATTGTCAAAAGACTGGTGACTCATAGACAGCTTATGGTTGCAGAAATTATACTTCAAAATTCAACCATTGAAACCTAATCTTCTCTTTCAAAATTTCAGCTTGATCGGAGACAAATCGACCATTCGATCGTTCAGAATAATTTGACTGTTAAACTAAAATTTTCTCTTCATTATCAATTTGACATAGTTATCACCTTGGTGATATAATTCACCTCACTAATCATCAAGTCAACATCTTCAACAACTTTGACAGTGGTGATCAACATTCCCCACAATTTAGATGATTTCCAGATGTGCAAACTTGAAACTTTATTAGAAGATGGCGTTATACTCCTTTGTTCATCATTGTCAGTCCTCTTTTTTTTTTTTTTTTTTTTTCTTCTTTTTATTGTAAAGTATGGATCATTAATGAAAGAATTTCACTTTTTTTGATTGATTTTTTTTTTTTTTTTTGGTTATGTTGAGACTGAACTTAAAATGTTGCTCTATGCTGCCTACGTATCCCATAGGGGAATCAAGTAAGACATAGTTCAAATGTGCAGTTTAAAATCATACATCAAAGAAGTAATATGCAGTTTTAGCTTGTGCGTCGAGGAGCATCATGTTTCATGCATAGTAACGCTTCAAGTATTTTCCATTGATGGGCCCAACTTCAGCACCATCCTTATCAACAAGTTTGTAAGATCCACTTGAATATGCTTCATTCACAACATAAGGACCGTCCCATTTTGCTTCAAGCTTTTTAACTTTCTGAGGAAAGATAATTGACCTTCGAACTGCCAGTACCATATCCCCAACTTGGAAAGAACGAGGCTAAACTTTCTTGTTGAAGGCTCTTGAAAGACTAGCTTGATAACACTCCAACCTTTGTTGAGCTTCCAATCTCTTCTCATCCAAAGCTTCCAATTCTTCAAGGCGTAAGCGAGAATTATCCTCATTTGTGAGTCCTTCATGAACTGCTATCCATAAAGAAGGTATCTGACGTTCCAGTGGTAGAACAGCTTCAACACCATACACCAGTGCATAAGGAGTCAATTGAGTTGGGGTTCGGAGTGTAGTGCACTATGCCTCTAAAGCTTCTTCAACCCTCCTATGCTAATCTTTCTTTGATTTGACGACCACTTTCTTCAATAGGTTACAGAGAGTTTTATTGAAGGCTTCAGCTAATCCATTGGCAGCTGCATAATACATTGAAGAAAAGAACTGCTTCAGTTCAAATCTATCACAGAGTTGCTTCATCAGGATATTGCGGAAAGGTTTTCCGTTATCTGTAATGATATATCTCGGAACTCCATAGCGAAAGATGATGTTTACACAAATGAAGTTCACAACATTCTCTTTCTTCACTTCTCTCAGTGCGATGGCTTCGGCCCATTTTGAAAAATAATCGGTGGTTGCCAAGATGTAGCGATGTCCGACAGATGATTAGGTAATGGTCCAACTACGTCAAATCCCCATGCATTGAATGACCATGATGCAATAGTTGGATGCAGCGACTTTGGAGGTTGATGGAGGTAATTTGCATTGAATTAGCAGGCTTGACATTTTCGAGCATAGTCCAAGCAGTCTTTCACCATGGTAGGCCAATAATATTCCATCCTCTTTATTCGAAAATGCAGTTTTGGTCCAGATTGATGAGCTCCACAAATTCTAGAATGACCTTCTTCCAATACTTTATTTATTTCATCTCCTGCTAAACAACACAAAAGCCCTTCAAACGAGCGTTGATAAAGTACTTGCTTGAAATAAACAAATCTCAGAGCTCGCCGACGAATGTCACTTTTCTTCCTTGAATCTTCTAGTAAAATACCATAAGCCAAGTAGTCAATAATCGGCTGACGCCAATCCTCTTCTTGAGCGATAGAAATGACATTGACAAGTTTCAAGTCTTTATGATCATCACTGTCACCTTCTTCATCGTCAAACAATGGAGGTACAACCCAACTTTGACAAACAGGTATTTAAATATCTTAACTCAGTAATGCAAGGACCGAAACTAATTTAGCTAATGCGTCTGCTTCTTGATTATCCTTTCTTGGAACATGTGCAAGAGAGACATCACCTAACCATCCAATCATTCTTTCAGCATATTCATGATACAGAATTAACTCAGGCTTCTTTACTTCATATTTACCAAGAAGTTGATTGATTACTAGCTTCGAATCTTCATAAACTTCAAGTTGCAATTGTTTCATGTCTACGGCCCTATCCAAACCAAGGATGAGAGCTTGGTATTCTGCCATATTATTGGAACATCGTTGCATCAATGCGAAAGAGTAAGGTAAAACATCTCCATCAGGTGTGATAAAGACTATCCCAGCACTAGAACCATGTCGATGTGCAGCTCCATCAAAGTACATTTTCTAAGGAGGCATAGCTTCAATCAAAAGAACATCTTCGTTAGGTAAGTCATTAGTTAATTCCTATTCTGCAGGTATTGAATGATTAGCTAAGAAATCTGCCAAGACTTGTCCTTTTACGGCCTTTTGTGGAACATAAATTATATCAAATTGCTGTAGTTGTAGATACCACCTAGCCAAACGATCAGACAATACTGGTTTTTCCATCACATACTTGATTTGTTTGCTTTGGAGATCAATTTCACCGTATGAGCTTGGAACTAATGCTTTAACTTCCAAATGTCGAATACAAGAGCTAAACACAACTTTTCGATAGGAGAGTACTTCAGTTCATTTGGCGTCATCATTCGACTCAAGTAGTACAAAGCACTCTCTTTTCCCTTTTCATTTTCTTGAGCAAGCAAAGCTCCAACAGAACACTCTTGAGCAGCAATGTAAAGTAACAAAGGCTTTCCATGAATCGTTGTAGCCAACACTGGAGAATTTATCAGGTAAGACTTTATACTTTTAAAAGCATTATTGTATGCTTCATCCCATTCAAATGGTTCATTCTTTCGTGTTAATCGATTGAATAGCTGACATCTGCTTGCTAAATTTGAAATGAATCATCGTAGATATGCTAACCTACCATGCAAACTTCTCACCTCATGCACATTTCGCGGCTCTTGCATGTTTAAAATAGCATCAACCTTTGCTTGGTCAATCTCAATACCTCGTTGACGCACAATGAAGCCAAGAAATTTTCCAAAGGTAACCCCAAGTGCACATTTCAAAGGATTCATCTTCAGTTGATAACGACGAAGTCGTTCGAACACACTCCTCAAATCTTCAAGGTGATTTTGTTGCCTCTTCGACTTCAGAACCAAATCAGCGACATAACATTCAACATGTTTGTGTAACATATCATCAGATATCTTCTGCATTGTTCTTTGGTAAGTTGCTTTGACATTCTTCAATCCAAAAGGCATTACCTTGTAGCAGTAAATACCCTTGGGAGTTCTGAATGCGGTCTTTTCCTCATCTTCAGGTGCCATGCGAATTTGGTTGTATCCAGATGAGCCATCCATGAAAGACAATGCTTCATGCCCATTTGTTGCATCAACCATGAGCTCTGTGATAGGAAGCGGAAAGTCATCCTTTGGACAAGCATTATTCAAGTCTTTGAAATCAACACAAACTCGAATCTGTCCATTCTTCTTTCTTACAGGTACAATACTAGATATCCATGTTGGATATCTGACTTCTCGTATGAACCCAACTTCAATAAGTTTATTCACTTCACTTTCTATTGATGAGACCAGTTCTAGTCAAAAGCGACGTTGAGCTTGCTTCACAGGCCTTGCCTCTCTTTTGGTGGATAAGTGCTGAACAACAACTTTAGGATCCAGTCCTGACATTTCTTTATATGACCAAGCAAACACATCCTTGAACTCATGCAAGAGTTCAACATACTCCTTCTCTTCTTCAGTTGACAAAAGAGTACTAATGTAGATTAGTTTGTGACCTTCATCGGTTCCTAGATTGATTTCCTTCAACTCGTCAACAATAGCCTTTACACTTTCCTCAAGTTCAGGTGGAGCATCCTTAGCATCTTCTTCTTCAACATGTTCTTCATCGACAACAGTGACATGGTATGATGATCCCACACTTTCTTCATCTTCTTCCTTCGGCTCAGTACATACCATTGTGTGAAACTTTGTTTTCAATACTAACCGCAGTCTACAACAAGAATTTGATACCTCTTCATTCTCGAAGGAATTATACTGTGGACTTTCCCCCAACGGGTAGGTTTTTAATGTTTCTGGATCTTCTTTGGAGTACAGGATATGTCATATCTCTCATGTGTAGGTTTTTCTGTTATTGCTGGCGATATTCTATCAAACACAAAAGTTTGTGCATTAATTTTCCTTGGGTGATCAAAGGAGAAATTGTCTTCTACATATGATTCTTCATCTTCAACAGAAATGTAACAATTTGAGGCATATTTTATAGCAATTCGGATTGGGGAAAGTTGGATATGTCGAAGGCCAACACAAGAGTTCTTTGGCACTTCATCGCTTCCTTGTGCTTTTGGATCAATTGCTGCCACAGGTAATGTTCCTAACTTACCTTTTGATTGACTATTATATCCAGCCTTTGCCAGTAGTCTGTAAGCATTAGGATCAAAGCCTTCTTCAGTCCTCCTATCAGGAAATTGATCATGTTCAACCTTTGCCCCTTCCACAGGACGTACAAATCCTCTAAGGATTGATTTCAATTGCTTGACTGGCGCAATTGTTGTCAATGACATAGTAAACTCCTTCAATACTTCAACTTTCATGAAAGGTGATTTTCCTTCTTTTCTCATCGACCTAGAAACAAAACACAAAACATTAGAAATAGATCTTTCTTCATATTCTTGTCTTGCTTTTGTGTGTTTGAAGCATGCTCTGCAATCGTTACAGCTTTCTCTGTCAACAGTGACTCTCCTTTGAAAGATGAATCATCTTGTTGTTCTTCCACCTTTGTTGGTACTGATCGTCCCTCGCGGGGCTCTACAACTTTATCACGGAGATAAAATTTGGCATCTGCAATGTATGCTCTAGCTTAAGTAAAAGGTTTGTCATCTGCCACCACCTTTTTCACAGTACCATTGCTCTAATATTTAAAACATTGATGCAATGTTAAAGGTACCACTCCATTATTGTGCAACCATGGTCTTCCTAGCAACATATTATAGGAAGTCTTGCAATCCACTACGTGAAGAAGCACACTTGAAACCATTTCATCAATTAGGAGATCAAGTCTGAGAATATTAATGGTTCTTTGTTCGCCTTGGTTGAATCCTTGTATCATAAGACGACTTTGCAGGAGTTCTTCAACATGGATGTCATATTCCTTCAACATGCGAAGTGGGAGAACATTGACTACAGAACCTCCATCTAGCAATATTCTGTTCATCCTCTTCTGACGCACATATCCAAACACAAACAACGGTCTATTATGCGGCCTTGATCCCAACAAGAGATCATCATTAGTGAAGTTTATTGAAGTCATACAAATATCTACTATCAAAGGTAAATCATCTTTCTTTGCAAAATATTCGCTGAGTGATGTTTCTTTAGCATTGAAAACTTCATCAACATGTACGGTCAAACACAATGTCAATAACCACTTTTGGAAGGAGAGTTGATTCTTCCGACATTTGACCAATGTACAACCATCATCAATATCAACAATGTCTGCAACCCTCGGAACTTCAGCTATTCCTTCACGGTAAAGATCATTTACTTCAAATTTAATCGGTTCACACTGGGCGGAATTGATCAAAGTACATGGTGATGACAAAACATCTTCGAAAGATTCCTTTATGTTTGGACACAAAAGAGAGTCGAGCATGATACTTGTCTGGTTAGCAGTTACCTTTTCCTCCTCCAGCAGTATTTGTCCCTTGCAAGCCAAATCCATTACATTGTCCTTGGAAATGAAGCACTGCTTGATAGGATAACTAATAAGACGGTAGTACTTGCAATAATTTGGATCACCAGCCCGATTTGCTTGTCCTGGTCACTTCATTTCAGGTAATTCAATCAATCCAGCAGTCAGCATATCATCGAACATTTTTGACACATCCAAATCAAGGAAAGGATAACTCTTCCCTTGTATTTCCTTCAAAGTCTGCTTTCTTTTTGGCAAGCTTTACTGAATGTCACTCTTCTCTGCAAAGTTCTTACTTACTTTGTTGCTATTCTGACTAAAGTGACAGTGGTTGCAAAAGACTCCTTCACTTTAGACTTAGACAAATGTTTATTTGTCCTTTTGAAATCTTATTTATCCTTTTTGCGCAGCTCAGCAACAAAGTTTCCTTGATCTCCATGTGTTTTGATGCTCAAATCCATGTCGTGGGCACGAGTAACTAATTCTTCAAACGTATTTGGTTGGATTCCTTTCAATATATACTGAAGGCTCCAATACATTCCTTGAATGCACATCTCGATGGCTAACTTCTTGCATAGTCGATCCCTGCAATCCAAGCTCAAACTTCTCCACCGATTGATGCAGTCAACAACAGGTTCATCTTTCCACTGTTTGGTATGACTGAGTTTAAGCATACTTACAGTTCGTCTGGTACTGTAGAAGCGATTCAGGAATTCTGTCTCAAGTTGATTCTAACTGTCAATTGATCCCGGTGTCAGGTTAGTGTACCAATCAAAGGCATTTACTTTGAGAGATCGGACAAATTGCTTAACGAGAAGATCTCCTTCCGTTCCGGCATTGCTACACGTTTTCACAAAATGGGCGACATGCTGCTTGGGATTACCTTTGCCATTGAACGGTTGTAGTTTTGGAGGTTGATAGCCTGTAGGTATTTTCAAATTATCAATCCTCCTTGAATATAGTTTGGAATATGCAAAGGAAGATCTTGAACTTCCTTCATATCTGTCCTTTATCGTCCCCTCGATAAGTTCTTGAGTTCATCAATGGGAATAAATCCATCCGCTGAAACATGAACACTTCTTTCTTGTTTAACGGTCTGGATCTATCAACATATTTAGACTCCTTTTCAGCAGTCTTGATGGTTCCGACATCATTGGATCCTTCTCCTTGCCTGGATGTAACATTTTTCTGTGCTTCTTCAGCACGCCTTTGTGCAATTTGACTGGACTCATCGCTGTTACTTATTAACTGAGCGATCACACGATCTTGATTTGCTGCATGCATCACAAGATTTTCCACCAATTTTGTCATATTTGCTAGTTGCTCCTCTATGGTTGAAGCGTTTGCCATCATGACTGGCATTACCGCGGTACTTGCAAAGGAATTCTCGTGATCATCATCATCAGCAACCGAATTCCCACGACCGGCATATGTAGAGTCCATGATGAGATCTTCATCGTTAGATTCAAACTTGTCTGAATTAAAACTGTGTTCCAACAACGAGAGTGTCTTTTGGACCATCTTACCTACATTGCCTTTGGGTTGATTCTGCACAGGAGCAACATCAAAACAAGGATTGTCATTCTTCTAGCAACTTGCATTTGCGAGGCGGGAAACATTCTTTCTTTGCTTCGGGTGGTGGGTCCAACATATGTCTTAGACATCACAACGCTAATGCCAGTATCAAAAGTGACACTCCTTGAAACGGCCTTATTGATGCCTTCATTCTTTGACTCCATTGATGGTATTTGATAGAAAATAGATGAGCGTAGGGATGTCCTACTGGGCGTGCCAAATTTGTGGACAATGATTTATCGTCTGCAAAATTAAAATTAGAAATAATGCAAATGAAATTAATGTAAAATATATTTCATTAATTTGAATATACGTGGGTTACAATCTCCTATTTAATCCACTGATTCTCTCTGTCAATGGATTTGAAGGCCCTTTGGGCTTAATCTCGATCTTTGATTTGATATCTCCGAGGGTCTTTGGACTTAATCTCGGAATGGATTTGATATGATTTTGAGGGCCTCTAAGGCTTTAATCCTGAAGATGGATTGGACTTGGAAGAGGAAGGATCCAATATGACAGAGCTTCTCTACATCTAAGAGTTGTATTCCTTGAAGCTCTCTCTTGGCCTTCTATTTATAGAGGAAGGGGAGCCTCAAGCCTTGCCACGTGTCAACCTGTGATTTGTCATGGTAAATTAGAAAAGTAATTAGTAATTAATAATAAGTAATTGATAATTAGGGTAAAGTAAAAAAGTAATTAGTAAACAAAAGTAAAAGTTAATTGGGTGGAATTCTTGTTACCACAAAAATACTATTTTTAAAAATTACAATATTTTACTATCTACACACATATTGATATTTATTTATAAAGCGCTTTTGAGTAAGATTTTGTCAAGCTTTTAGAGTTGAGAATTTTTAGTTAATTTTTTTTAAGGTTTAAAGTCTAGATAATTTTTGATCTAAAACTTTTGGGTTTTATGTATTATTATCTTTAAAAGAAGAAAATATCTATTGATTTTTTTTTAATATTAAAATAAAATTTTATATAGTGTTATAAAGATAGCTTCTAAACTATTAACTATTTTTAGGATATTTAATTATATTTTGTTAAGGTATTTTTATAATTTAGGTATGATTCAAGTTCTTCATGAATATAATATTTTATAGCTTATAGATATTAATACATTTTTTTTTTAAGTATATTTTCTTTCTAAGTTGGTTAATATGAGTGAAAATAATGATATTATTAATATTCAAAGTGTAAAGTTATTTAGATATTTAAAATATGTTTAAGTTTTATTTATCAAAATATCAATATTCTTAAAAATATATGTTCCTTTTAAATAGTAATAACACACATGAATTTTATTTAATCATATTTTATTAAAAAGAACGATTTGCATAATAGTATAAAATATAACATTTTATAGAGTCTAATTGGACAAAATAAAAATTGTATGTATAAAAAATTACAAATTTTAATTGTGTTAATAACATTTCAAAAAATTTATGACTTTAAATTATTATCCAAATATTTTTTTACTATTTTAATAATATAACTCTATTGTTTTTTTAAAAAAATTAATATAACTCCATTTAATATTCATAAATTAGTTTCTTAACAAAGTATAATTTATTAATATAATTTAAAATATTATTAGTTATTAAATAAAAGTATTAATTTTAAATACATATATAAAAAAAATATTTTAATGAAATATATACACGGCATACAAATGAAGGATAAAAATAATTAAATAAATAAATAAATAATATTCTATATATAAATGACATAACATTTGAAATAGACGTAAAATAATAACACATGATTCAACTAAGATAACACACTATTTTTAAATAAAGACATACAAAAAAAGTAAATAATCGATACTATAATGTACAACATCATTTGAAAATTTTGTCAAAATCAAGAACTTCTCCAAATAATAAATTGATTTGAAAGGTGAAAGGTGAGATTTCAAATATAATATATATATTTTTTAAAAAAATTAATTTCCTTGATTTATTTAGATGATATGCATATTGAATAAATATATTTTTTAAATTCGAAACAAAATAATTTTTTAACTTTAAACTCATGTTTATTAGAGTTATTATCTTGGTTAAGAGAATATAATATTAATAGTGCAACTATATATAGCCAGTAGATATAATTTGTAGTGTAGAAGATTTAGCAAGTTAAAAAATATTTATGAGCGGTAATAAGTTGTTGATTTTCCTCCATGTAAATATTGTGGTAAAAAGGGTCATCCACCTTTCAAATGTTGGCGAGGACCATACCAACAATGTAAAAAGTTCCAAAAAATGGGATATCACCAAAGAAGTGGCTTATCGATAGGAGTTGTACCAACTATATGACTTTTCATCATGAACTCTTCAAGGAATTAGACACTTCAGTAACTTCAAAAGTGAAGATTGACAATGGAGAGTACATTATAGTCAAGAGAAAAGGCACAATAGCAATTGAAAGCATTTCAAGTACAAATCTAATCAAAGATGTATTATTTGTACCCAATATTAGTCAAAATTTGTTGACTATTGGTCAATTGATTCAGAAAAGTTTCAAGGTTATTTTTGAAACAAATCAGTGTTTAATGAAAGATGTTGAAGGAAATGGTGTATTTAAAAATAAAATGAAAGGGAAGAATTTTGCATTTGATCCATTGGAGGAGGAGCAAACAACATTTTCTGCAACAAAAGTTCACACAGAAGTTTGGCACAAGAGGCTTGGACACTTTAATCATAAAGCTATAGTAATTTTGTAAAGGAACGAATTGGTTCGAGGTATTCCTTACCTTGAATTTGAAATTCTAGATTATAAAGTCTATCAAAAAGGAAAAAAATTAAAATTTTCCTTCAAACAAGCAACGTGGAGAGCTGTTAGAAAGCTACAATTGATACACACTGATTTGGCTAGACCTTACAAAACTCCATCTCTCAATGGGAGTAGGTATTTCTTAATTTTCATGACTCTTCTAGAATGTGTTGGATTTATTTTCTCAGGTTTAAGTCTAAAGTTGTTGGAGTCTTTCAACAATTCAAGCAGTGGATTGAAACACAAAGTGGTCACAAAATTCAAACTTTGAGATATGATAATGACAAGGAGTACACTTCAAATCAATTTAATCTATATTGTGAAGAAGCGGGGATTTAACATCACTCACTACTCCATCTACTCCACAATAAAATGGAGTCAGTGAGAGAGATAATCGTACCATAATGGAAATGTCTAGATTCTTGAAAAAAAAAAAATTGCCAAGGGAATATTGGGAAGAAGCAGCACAAACTGCAGTTTTCCTTCTCAATAGGCTTCCTACAAAAGTTCCATATAAAACATGGTATGGTTTTAAATATTCTTCGAAAAATCTCAAAGTATTTGGATGTTTGTGCTTTGTTTATGTTCCTCAGATCAAAAGTAATAAATTGGCTAAAAAGTTAGAAGCAAGGATTTTTTTTTTTTTTTGGGTACATTATAGTCTCTAAAGCTTATAGAATTTTCCAACCAAACACTAAGAAAATTTTAATAAGCAGAGATGTGTATATCATGGAGAATGATGAGTGGGATTGGAAATGAAAGCAATCAACGTTGACTCCTAACCAAGTTCCAAAGTTACAACTCAAAGAAAATGATTTAATTGATGATATTCCTGTTAGAGGTATGATACCACTTTCTGAAATTTATCAAAGATGCAAAGTAATTGTATTTGAAGCTACAAATTTTTGGAAAGTTGAAAATGATCCAAAATGAAGTACTGCAATGAATGAAGAACTCAAGATGATTGAAAACGATCAGACTTGGAAGTTGGTGAAAAAACCCACAAATAGAAAAGTGATTGGAGTAAAGTCGTTATTTAAAACAAATTTAAATCTTGATAACTCAGTCAACAGGCATAAAGTTAGGCTTGTTGCAAAGCAGATGCTCAAATATTTGGTGTTGATTATTTTGATACCTTCGCTCCTATTGCTAGACTAGAAACAATTATATTATTGCTTCCAATAGTTGTTCAAAAGGGTTGGAAAGTCCATCAATTAGATGTCAAATCAATATTCCTAAATGATTTCTTGGAGGAGGATATTTATTTGAGCAACTTGAGGGATTTATTGCTAAAGGGCATGAAGATTATGTATACACTCAAGAAAGATTTGTATGGAAATAGGCTCCAAGAGCCTAGTACAATAGAATTGATGATCACTTAATGCAATTACGTTTTTTTTATTTTTATTTTAAACCTTAGTGAAGCTACTCTTTATGTCAAAGGTGATGCAATAAATTTTGTAATTGTTTCAATATATGTGGATGATTTGTTGATTACAAGAAATAATGAAGAACTTGTGAGAAAATTTAAAGAAGATATGAATCAAATCTTTGAAATGACATATTTGAGAGAAATGACATACTTACTTTGAATGGAGATCAATCAGAAAAATTGAGGAATGTTTATTTATCAAACAAAGTATGCTAAGGAGATTCTTAAAAAATTAAAAATGGATGAATGTAAAAAGTGTTGATACTCTATGTGTCATAAGGAGAAGTTTAGTAAGGAAGATGAAATTGAGAAGGTTGATGAAACTTTCTATGAAAGTCTAGTAGGTTGTTTAATGTATCTAACAACTATAAGGCCAGACATCCTACATTCTATAAGTCTATTATCTAGATTTACAACTTGTGCAACTGATACACATCTTAGAGCTACCAAAAGAGTTCTTAGATATGTGAAAGGGACATTGAATTATGGAATCAACTTCAGTTCAAATTAGGATTGTGTTATGCACGGCTATTCTAATAGTGACTAGGGAGGTTCACAAGATATGAGAAATATTTCAGGGTATTGTTAAGGTTGGATAGGGAATTTTCTCATGATACTCTAAAAAACAAAATACTATAGGGAATTTTCTCATGATGCTCTAAGAAACAAAATACAATGGCATAATTTATTGTAGAAGCTGAACTTATTACATCGATTGTTGCTGCAAATCGAGCTTTATGGTTAAGAAAAGTATTAGCAAATCTGAATTTGAAGCAACAAGGAAGCATTGAAGTATTTATTGATAATCAAGTTGAAATTTCTATCTCTCATGATCCTGTTTTTCATTAGAAAATTAAGCACTTCAATATCAAGTTATTCTTTCTTAGAGACATGCATAAAGATGGCTCAATTAGTTTGAAGTACTGCAAGTTTGATCTTCAACTAGTTGAGATATTTACAAAGCTGTTGTGAAAAAAGTAACTTGAGTTTGCAACAACCAAAGCAAGGAGGATGTTAAGTTGTGCTTCAACTACTGTAATCTCACCCAAGATTTTCACATATTTTTATTTTCTCAATTGCTTGATTGTTTCAAGTTAACTAGTTTAATACCAGACCCAAGTTATGAGCAATTAAGGAATTCTAAGACTTTTATTAATTACTAAGGTTATGGATTTATGTAATTATTAGTATTTATCGATAAATTATTTGATCTAATAAGGAGTCCTAGTGATATTAGGTTTTAACAATTTGTAGCTATCTTTTCTTTTGAAATAAATATTATAGTTATCTTTTCTTTTAAGATAAATCCTATAGTTATCTATTTAAGAGAAACATTAGTAAAAAGAGCGATTAGAGAAAATTCGATCGAAGAGAATTAATAAGGTAAGTCAATTTTATGATTTCCTTTAGGTTTAAATTTGGTTTATTAGAGATAAGCTAAATTGATTTATGATAATTAGGTTGGAATTCAGATATCTAATAGGTTGGATATTAGACTTTGATTGAAGATCGGTCTAGAGGTGAGTAAATAGAATATTTTGATTTTCTATTTTCTTGATAAATTCTTGTTTATGTTTCTCTCCGAATGAATTGATTTGTTTTTTATATCCCTATTTATTCAAATCCAAAAAGGTGAGTAAAAGTGATATTTTGATTTTCTTTGCATTCTGTTTTCTTGATTATAAAATTCTTTGAATTCTTATTTCTTCCGTTTCATCAGGTTGAGCTTTTAATTATTGATTTTTGTCTCTTGATAAGAATTCTTGAATTCTTGATTTCATTGAATTAAGTTTTCGATTATTGATTTTAGTCTCTTTATAATAATCTTTGAATACTTGTTTCTTTTGTTTTATTGAACTGAGGTTTCAATTCTTGATTTGCTAACATCCCTAGCCTAGATAGGAACAAGCACACAACAATCTAGCCTATCTACGCCTTCACGCCTTTTCTCTCTCTAGAACTACATTCTAGCGCTTCTCTCTCTAATTTCTCTAGTAGAGTGAATACTCAATACTCAATGATTACAATGAATGAGCTCTCCCCTTATTTAGAGAAGAGGGGATTTCACCAATGGCTGAAATCTTGATACATGAACGGAGATCCTTAAGGCTCGCAAGACTTCATTGATCCACTAGGTCAAAAGACCAAGTCTTCATCTTCTAGGACTCTCTGGAACCTTCTAGAATCTTCCAGGTTGACCAAGTCTTCTAGTTGAACCGCATGTCTGACTTGAACATGGTTCAATTCTTGCTAAAATCTTTGAATTCTTATTTCTTTTGCTTCGTCGAATTGAAGTTTCAATTCTTGATTTTCGATTCTTGATAAAATCTTTGAATACTTGTTTCTTTTGTTTCATCGAGTTGACTTTTAATTCTTGATTTTCTTTCCCTTTGAATTCTTATTTCTTTCTTTTCATCGAATCGAGTTTTCAAATTTTTGATTTTTCGTCTTGATAAAATTCTTTGAATTCTTCTTTCTTTCGTTTCATTAAATTGAGTTTGAATTCTGGATATTTTTTTCTTGGTAATATTTTCTTTAAAATATTGTTTCTTTTGTTTCATCAAATTGAGTTTGAATTCTTAATTTTCGTTTCCTGATAAAATTCTTTGAATTCTTCTTTCTTTTGTTTCATCGAATTGAGTTTCCGATTCTTGATAATTTTTTTGAATTCTTGTTTCTTTTGTTTCATCGAATTGAGTTTTCGATTCTTGATTTTCATTTCTCAATAAAAATTCTTTAATTCTAGTTTCTTTCGTTTCTTTTTGAAGGAAATAATTCATTTTTTTATTCCCGCAAGAGCCTTCTTTCGGTCTATTTTAAAGTTAATTAAAATATTTTCATTTTTTTTTTAATTCTTTTATTCAAAGATTTACTTTATGAAGATTTTAACCTCTTATAGATTTTTAGCTTCATAAACATTTTTACAAAAAGAATTATATTTCTTTATTCTTGAGGAAAATTAATTTGTTAGGAATTAGTTGGAGGAACATGTTCCAAATCATAAGTTATGAACCCATAGAGCATGGTGAAAAAACTCATACTTTGATAAGTTCTGGCCGTCCAAACAGGAGTATAGCTAGGGCCGAATTCGGTTAAACCAACAGTGACTAGAGCCTATGTAAAATATTTTAATTTGATATGTTATCCGTTTGGTTAACAAAGCTTTGTTATGAGAAAGTATATGTTTGATTAAATGTTTTGAAAATATATTTTTGACTTTATTTTTTTTTCTGATATTTAGAAAAAAAGAAAAAGAGAGATATTTTGTTTATTCTTTCGGCTTCTAGCTTACTCCCCTCCCTTCATTTCTCCTTTTTTGCAGATGTTAGGAATGATGCGTAAGAGAATATGTGGGGACATCAATTCTCGTGATTAGACAGATGTTATTTTGGATTGCATAAATATCCTTTTTGGAGATTAAAACAGTTTTGAGATTGTACCCCCTAACTCTATTTCAAAATTTCTTTGGGAGATTATAGTTATGATATTATTTTTGGAATTTCTTTTGAAATTATTTATTGCATTGATGATTTAGATTTTTTTTTCATTCTATTCTTGGGGCTAAATTTTTGATTGACTTGAAAAAAAGACCCTATGCTCTTGGGGGAAACCTTGAGGGTACAATCATGTCACGCCTCAGTTTTGGGGCATGACAACTAGTCAATAGTAGTTGCTGATTTTTAGGAAGTGGTTGCTCATAAAAATGTTTTTTCATGAAAAGTCTTATTTTTCGGTTCTTCAATTATTTTTTCTACTCTATTTAAGTTTATTATCAGAAAAATAAAAATACAAAAAATATAAACAATAAAGTATATTTCATCTTCTTATTCTTATTTGATAACTAAACTGTATCAGTTGTCTACTACAGGAAGGTCACAAATGAAATTCAACTCAACTATATATATATGACAACAAAACCAAGAAGAAATAAGATTACAAGACCAAGGAGGTTTTTTTTTTTTTTTTTAATTCTCCGGTTCAATCTTCTAACTATTTTTTTCCAAGTTAGTCCGAAAACTTTAATTTCATAACAATTGATCATTTATCTATTTTTAATTTTACAAATGAGTCCTTTCGATCAAAATTGACCAATATGCGGTCACTTTTTTGCATGTAATTCACACATATATTAAACTTAAAGGATATTTTTATCATTTATTGTTAGAAAGAAAAAAAAATTGAATATGGAATAGAATATATTAAATGCATACCCGTTTTTTTGTGATTTAGTTAACTCTTTTTTCTTTTCCTTTAGTTATGATTCGAAGTGGGAAGGACCTACAGTAATAAAAATACCTTTTAAATTTAATGGGTGTACCAATTATGTGTTAAAAAGTAGTCAAATATTGACCAATTTTGATTAAAACGACCAATTTGTAAAATTAAAAGTAGATAAATGATCAATTTGTATGAAATTAAAGTTTTAGGACCAACTCAAAAAAAAGTAAATAATTAAAAGATTAATCAGAGAATTTTTCCTTTTTTTTTTTTTTTTGAAAAAGTTAATAAGGATAGGGTAAGTGTAATACTTAATAAATTTAAGTAGCAAAAATGAATTTCTTTTAATATTTAGGGACTATTTTATAAATAAATAACTAATATAATAATAAATATATTAGGAATATATGTCTGAGAGATTAACTGAAATTCACTACGTCTTAAATCGTGCGCCAGGTATAACTCTCAGTAAACGCTACAGAGAAGAACGTTTAGGATTTTCTGAGAATATGGACAAAGGGAAGATCATTCCCTCTTTATCTTCCCATCTATGGATATTATTCTATGGTTAATTATTAATTAATTAATATTATAATTTTTGAAGAATTTGACGGTTAGGAGTAGAGTATTTGACCTAATCTGAGATTGAGCCCTTTGTCTTTTAGCATATGAGATAGGTGGAATTAATCCCTTTCAAATTGATTTCAATTGATCTTAATTGTTTTTGAATTTGAATCAGGATGATGATATAATGTTTATCAAATTTGGATTAGGATATGCTGCTTATCTGATTGAGTTATTTTGAAAGGATGATTGATAATTAATTTGTAGATTTAGTTCCTTGATTACACGTTGTTTTTAATTATGTTTTGTTTTCATCGTTTAAAATTCGATTGAGTTTCTGAAGATAATTGCATGAGGATATACTGATAATTGTTTATTTTCTAGAGAACGTATAAAAGATAATTAAGTTTAGGATTTTCTGAGAATATGGACAAAGGGAAGATCATTCCCTCTTTTATCTTCCCATCTAAGGATATTATACTATGGTTAATTATTAATTAATTAATATTATAATTTTTGTAGAATTTGACGGTTAGGAGTAGAGTATTTCACCTAATCTGATATTGAGCCCTTTGTCTTTTAGCATATGAGATAGGTGGAATTAATCCCTTTCAAATTGATTTAAATTGATCTTAATTGTTTTTGAATTTGAATCAGGATGATGATATAATGTTTATCAAATTTGGATTAGGATATGCTGCTTATCTGATTGAGTTATTTTGAAAGGATGATTGATAATTAATTTGTAGATTTAGTTCCTTGATTACACGTTGTTTTTAATTATGTTTTGTTTTCATTGTTTAAAATTCGATTGAGTTTCTGAAGATAATTGCATGAGGATGTACTGATAACTGTTTATTTTCTAGAGAACGTATAAAAGATAATTAAGTTTGGATAAATAATTATTTTTCTATAAATAGATTATATTTGAATATGTTTTATGGTTTGATAAATAATTTATGTCTATATGCAGATAAACAACTTCTGATTAAATTATTTTATATTTTCATATATACGTTAAGTTTTAAAGATATTTTATTATTGGATTATTTTTAGTTAAATCTATAGTTTTTGATAAAAATTAATTTTGTTCTGTTGAATCAAATGTATATCCAGATGAATATTTTAAAATATTTTATCATTATTATTATTGCTATTATTATTATTACTACTCCAAAAATTTATATATATATATATACATAGTTCTTTTATTGTCATTGTTTTACACCACCAGATCTTGTTGTAGTGCATCCATCACTTTGAAGGTCCACTTGACCCCCCAACCCTCCAAAGAGGTATGACTTCTCTCCTATGAGATTTGATAATCCCATATCTGTAGTTGCCACAATATCTATTATTATTGTCCCTACATCTTATTCACAAGCTATGAAGCATGGCTGTTGGAAACAAGGTATGCAGGATGAACTTGATGCCTTACAGCAGAATCTTACTTGGGATATCATCTCATGTTCACCTTCAATTACTCCCATTGATTTTAAATGGGTGTATTCTATTAAACTTAAATATGATGGATCCCTGGACAGGTATAAAGCTCATTTAGTAGCTCTTGGTAATTGTCAACAGACTATGAGGACACTTTTGCCCTTATTGCAAAAATGACTATTGTTCGAACCATTCTAGCTATTGCAGCTTTTGGGAATTGGCCAATCTATCAAATGGACGTGAAAAATGCCTTCCTTCATGGTGATCTTAAAGAAGAGATTTACCCGTTTGAAGCGCTCATTATTTGGGCTCAAACAAACCCCTTGTGCTTGGTTTCAAAAATTACATCAGACCCTTCTTCAACTCTACTTTGTGCAAAGTAAATGTGATCCTTCTTTATTTTTGCACAAAACTTCTCTTGGCATTGTTTTTTAACCTATCTATGTGGATGATATTCTTATCACTAACAATAACTTGAGAGAGATTCAACAACTTAAAGCCTCTCTTCATATTTCTTTTCACAAGAAAGACTTAGGGTCTCTAACTTATTTTTTGGGGTTTGAAATTCACAAAATCAGTAAGGGGATCTTCATAAATCAGCCCAAATATCTACATGACATAATTAATTGGCAGGTTTACAAGACTCTACTCCGGTTGATACACCTATCGAAGTCAATTTTAAGTTTCGTCAAGATAGATCCAACGCATTAGAGAAGACTGGTTAGGAGTTTGGTTTACTTAATTATTACTTGTCCCGATATCTCCTTTGTTGTCAACCTCGTTAGTCAATTTATGACTTCCCCACGACACTTACATATGACAGCTGCTAAACTAATTCTTCGTTATCTTCTTGGTACACCTTATCGTGGACTATTTTTTCCATCTAGTTCTTCTCTGACTTAGGTTGCCTATTCTGATATAGATTGGGTTGGCTGCCTTGATACTTGGCGCTCTAGTATTGGTTGGTGTGTCTACTTAGGAGGTGCATTCATTTATTGGAAATGTGAAAAAACAATAAAGGGTCTCCAAATGATCAACTGAGTACATGTTGACAATACTAGTGCAATTCATATTGTTGCTAATCCTGTTTTTCATGAGCGTTCTAAGCACATTTAGGTGGATGTCATTTCATTTATGAAGCTTGTGAATATGGTTGTATTACTCTCCCTCATATCTCTACTAATCACCAAATTGTTGATATTCTAACCAAGCCTCTAACTTGTACTGGACATCAGTTTTTTGTTAGCAAATTGATGTTGATGGATTTCCCAACATAAATTTGAGGAGGGATGTCACTACTAGCTAGCTGTCAAGATAAGATATCTGTAAATATCTTGTACCATAATTAGATTATATGATGGTTGTAATTGGGGGATTTCATTGATGTACCTATAATTGAGGATTTTGTCTTTTATACATATTCTATTTATTAAAAGAATAGCTCAGAATTCTGGGCAGATTGATTGGAGAAGAATTCAAATTCTGCTGTGTCTTTTCTGTGTTTTATTATGTTTTTGATAATCCCATCCCTTCACTTCCTTTTTGCAAATAAAATAGTTATAAGTAAAAGAATAAATGGGAACCATGATAGTTGAACTTTGGATCTTGGTTATTTTTTAAAAAATATAATTTAGGGTTGCATCCCAAACTCTCTTATTAATTTGTGAGGATAATAGATTTGTTATTTTAATGTTTTGAAATTTTGGAGAAGTATTTATATTGCTTTTGAGAAGGTATAGATTATAGTTTATTTTTATTTTTATTATGGATATTATAAAGTAATAAAAGACCTTGTACTCTTGAGAGAAACCTTGAAGATACGGTCATGTTTTACCTTGGTTTCCAGGCATGACAATGTCAATTAAAACTGTACCAAATGGAGAACCCACTTCTTGATCTTGACTTGACCGAGTTCAGGGATGGGCTGAGAATAGTATTAATTTTCAATCCCTATTCTATCTCGTTCCGTCACAGAAAATATTTATATATATATATATATATAATTTTCAATTATATATTTATATAAAATTAAAAAATATAATAATCATAGTAAGTAATTATTAAAAATTATTAAAAATAAATTATAATAATTATTTTGTAAATTATATTGAAAACCTTGTAATATAATACTTTAATTTTTATTTAACGAAATTTTTTTATTAATAATTTAATTGAAAATGTAGAATTAAAATTTTGATAAAAATGTTAATAGTGGTGAAAAATCTCTAGGGGATTCTCAATCATGGATAGGGCAAGGATGAGATGTAAAAAAATTCCTTGTAAGAGATGGAGAATATATGTGAGAATCAAGGATAAGGATAAGAAAAGAGTTCCCGCAAACCCCTATCCTTGCCATTCCTCGTGAAATTATATACATATACATATGTTTTTTTCTTTTGGATTTACTAATTAGAGCACCTTCCATTGTATATTTATAAAGGTGTTTTAGTAACACTTGAACTTTTTTGGATTTTCACTTTTGCATCTAAATTTTTTTCATCATAAATTTAGACTAACTTTTTTTAATACTAAAATAGCACTTCCAGTACTAAGTAAATAATGACTATTTAAAATTTTAATAAATTTAATCATAATAATTATAAAAATTTAAGAACTTTTATTTAATTATTATTATTATTATTATTATTTAAAGGTTTTATTCTTCTTCTCGCTGCATCGCTGCCGAAATTTAAGAAATAAAATAAAATTTTACTCGAGACCAAAATTCAATTATAGACCTTCAGCATACTTTATATAAGAGGTGATGCACAAATAATTTAGGAAAGATTATAATGACATACAACTTATTTCAGGGCAGTAGAGCAGTCCTGAAGTCCGATGCTCAATTTGTTTGGAGATGAAGGGAATCAAACCCTTTCTGTGCAAATAATAAAGTTAAAATGTTTAAATAATTTGTACACAAAACTTAAACGGAAAAGGGAAAAAAAAAAAAAAAAAAAAGGTCCAAAAGTATAAAAATACCACCCTAATTTGAAATGCACTTTAACTATATCCTTCATTTAATTTTATTGAACATTAACTGTCAAACCAGAAGTAAAGCCATGCTTTGCACCATAAAATAACTAACATTATCAATAACACATAGCTAAAGGTCCTCAGTTTCTTCTCTTTTCTTCCGGATGTTTATCTCCTTTTCCGATTTCTTCATTTTCTTAAGCAATCAGCTCCATTCACCAAAATAGTCTCCACAGGAGCAAATTCCATTTTCAAACTTATGGAACCTGTTGGCATCTCTAAACAGAAACACCTTCTGCAAAAGTTTGCACAAACCTTTTGATGAATTCATGACAATCCCCACAAACTCTCATGTTCTTGAAAATTCAAATGGCTTTTCATTCTTTTCCAGTCCACCACAAACTAAAGACAATCCAATGGCCAACTTCTCACTATGAACTCTTAAGCTTTCTAGTCTTGATTTCTCTTCTACATCATGCAATGAAAAACTTATTTCATATACATAATTAACCCAGCTCTTGTTTCATCCTTCTCTCCATTTCCTTTAGGATTTCATGGATACTTTCAATAAGTGTGTTTGCTTCATCCCGGTTGTAGAAGAAATGGATCTCTTTATCAATCTCTACCCAACTACATCCTGCTTCTTTCTTCAGACCTTTAAGACTTCACAATTTCTCGCAATTTTTCACTCTTCCCAGCAATATGCATGAGCAAAAAATATTTGACATCATTACGAAGTTAACTGGATTATTCCCATCGAGTCTCAACAGAACTTCCCCAATTTTTCTTCCCATCTAAACAATTTTATGTACTCTACAAGCGCTGAGCAATGTCTGCCATATCCCTATGTTTGAGTTTAGAGGCATTCTTTCTATAAGATCTTTGGCTTCTTCTAAACGCCCGGCTTGACCAAGGATATCAACCATGCAGGCATAGTGCTCTACCCAAGGTCTAATTTGATAATTGTTACATAATCTCGTGAAATATTCTTGGCCTTCATCAACAAGGCCAGAATGGCTGCAAGCTGAGAGCACAGCAAAGTATGCCACTCCATCGGGCTCGACATTGATAGATTGCATTTTCTTTCACTTGATTACCGAGGCCATATTTTCCGTATCCAGAAATCATGACTGTCCATGAAACCACATTTTTCAATGGCATTTCACCAAAATGTCTTTCAGCTTCATCAACTAAGCCACATTTAAGGTACATATCAGCAATTGAGTTGGCCACAGAGATGTCTGCACCAAGAGAGATCTTCATTGAAAATGAATGCATCTGCTTCCCTAGCTCCAGAAGTGCAAAATCTGCTAAGATACCAATCACACTTGAAAGCACAAATCCATCACCTGGATACTACTTTTCCTAAGCTCTCTGATTAAGTCCATGCCGATGGATAATTTGCCTTCTTGAGCATATCCTATTATTAGCATTGTCCAAGATATCACACTCTTCTGTTCTACTTGATTAAACACTTTATGTGCTTGTAGTACATGTCCACAATTAACATAAAGATCAATAAGTGCACCTGAAATAATTCTCTGAGCCTGAAAAGGAAATCCACTCACAATCAGAAATGCATGAATTTGAGTTCCCTCTCGTACAGCCCCAGAAACACTGCAAGCTTTCAATGTGCTTGTATATGTGAATTCATCTGGTATTTCTCCCTGTTCTTGCAGATTCTTGAATTGGCTTCACCTTCAAGGACATATCCTTCTATCATCATATTCCAAGTTATCAGGCTTCTGGTTGGCATGACTTGAAACATAAGTGCAGCGTCAACAATTCTTCCATATCTCGAGTACATATCAATAATTGAATTACCAACTACAGGAAACCACTCACATCCACTTTTACCACACCAACCTATTGGGGATCCAAACGCGCACACACGCACAATTACAAGAACGAAAGTAAAAAACAAGAATTGAAAGAGACATGAAATTAGATATTAGATTTACAAGTTACACGAGTATTTCAAAAAGAGCCAACTACTGGGCCTAAGAAACTGGGCCAAACGTAATACAAATGTCCAACCCAAAAATCTAATTTTCCTTCCAGGGGAACCCAACCGAGGCGCTTTGCGCCTCATTGATATTACATAGATTTATGTATTTTAGACCTTTTATGCTTAACATTTAATATATTCACTCTACCTTTCTTATGAT
>JAXGGT010032041.1:0-13623 GCA_035583425.1 Marsdenia floribunda
ATTTTTATTTTATTTTTAATTGGACTAAGAGGTTTTTTGAGCAAAATTTTGATAAATTTTAAGGTATTTTTAGATTGAAACTTTTTTTTGAAATTGCTCATTTTTTTTTTCAAAAAGAGTTAAGTGGATGGATTACAAAAAATGAGGAGTAAGGTGGGGACAAATTAAAAAATTGTCAAGTAAGTAGGAGACAAAAATAATATATTTTATTAGTATAATGATGATATTGTTATTTTAGTTATATATATATATATATATATATTTATATGTATATATTGAATATTTATAGTAAGTGGGTGAATTTTTTATTCATTTTTTTTTTACCAACTCACCAGACATGTCATATCAGGTGGTGTCTAAACAAGTACAGCTCATTTTTTTTTTTGAGTTTGAGTAAAATTTTGAAAAATAATTTCAGTCTAAAAACAGCCTTAATTACTGAAATTCACGTGCAAAGTATATGTACGTCTCATAAAAAATATTTTTATCATTTACAATCACATTAGCTAACTAAAATCTTAATCAACTCTCATTTATTCCAATAAAATGTCGAAATGGAAGAAATTTTAAAAATTAGATGAAATGGAAGAAATAAGGGGTTTCATTAAGATATTAATATGTTAATGAGATTGTAATTGACAAAAATGCCCTTTATGGGCATACGCATACTTGGTATATGAATTTTGGTGGTTAAAAATAATAAAATTTTTGTTAGAAGAACTCTTTTGTCTAATTAAAAATAAAATAGGATTTAATTGTCAAAAAAAAGGGAATTATTTGTCCAAATAATAATAATATAGAGACTAAAGCAGTCAATTTTCCTTTATATATATATACTTCTTTTTTGGTTTAACCTTTAGTATCTGGCAGTCCCTTTGGACACAAATTAATTTGTAATTGAGCCGCATCAAATTTATTTTTAGAAGAAAGCTTTCCATAATACTTATTTCTCTATATATAAGGTTTGATTTCGAGATCTTATTTAAGAAAAAGCAAACACCTTCAATTAATCCATTTATACACTTATATATATAATTAGTATCCAAATTGATCGAAAAATATATAGGGATAGACATTCAAAAGAATAACACATAACTAAAATAAAATACATTAAAAAGAAACAATCATGTTTTAATATAAATAGAATTCAAAAATTAAATTAAAAATACCGACACACAAACATCCTTAAAGAGGACAGACAAAAAGAAGAAGACGTACAAGAGCTTGCTTCCAAGTTGGGGAAAGGAAAGATACACTATTAGTGTTCTCCAAGATAGCAGTATCATTTCCTTAGAGAGGATTGGGAAAAATATTTTTCGTCTATTTTTTAAGTAAAATTTTCTATTTTGGTTATATAATTATTTTTATTTTTTGAATTTGGTTATAAATCTTAAAAAACTAAGAATTTGGTCCTATAACTATTTACGTTTTCTTAACTTGGTCCTTCCGACCAAGTTAATGAGATTTTTTTCGGTCGTTTAAGTCATGTAAAAAATACATACTTAGTCTTATGAGGACATTTTATGATAAGAGGTAGAATACTGTGTTTTTTTCATTACTTTTCACGTTGTGTTTTTTTTATTACTTTTCACGTCACTTAAACGACCGAAAAATCTCACAAATTTAGTCAGAAGAACCAAGTTAAGAAAACAAAAATAGTTATAGGACAAAGTTCTTATTTTTTTTAAGATTTATGACCAAATTTAGAAAATGAAAATGGTTAGAGAAAAAAGTTCTTGATTTTTTAAGATTTAAAACCAAGTTTAATAAACAAAATAATTATAGGATCAAAAGAAGAAATTTTCTTATTTTAATACAATTATAATTTTTATTTTAAATAAAATTTATAAATATTATTTTAATTAAAATGAATTGTATTATTTTTTAGAATTAATTAATTAATTATTTTAATTTTATTAATCTCTCACACGAATATGTTTAAAAAGAAGTCTATTGCCCCATATATTTTGGATGTTTTATTATCTAATTAATGGGCTTTTACCTATAAGGCTCTTTTGGGCCTTATCTGTCAGTAGATGTACTAACAATATCCCTAATACATATATATATGAAAAATTAGTTAATTTTAATTTTTTGACTATTGATATTATTTATTTATTTATATATTTTGTAGGTCTTTGGTATATAATAAATAAGTTCAAATCACACCATCTAATAAATGTATTTTCAAGGGCCTTTTTTTTTTCTTTTTTCTTTATCTTTTTCACGAAAAAAAAAGTTAAAAAGAAAAACAAAAAAGGCCCACTCACATGACCATTTATAACTTTTGGGTATCAACCACCTGGGATCTAGTATTTCGTGTACGGACAAGCCCAGTCTCTTCAGGCCCAGAAATCCAGCATAGTAAAATTAGCAGTACTACTTTATTTTGCTTCTGCCTTTTTTTTTTTCCTTTTAAAAAATTAATTATTGTATTAAGACATATTTCACCTGATTTTTACTCATAATTTTTGTTTGAAGGAATTTTCACTCATAATTTCAGAAATTATTATTTCGAATCACGTATCAAATTAAAAAAAAAAAAAAAAAAAAAACAAAAATTGAGCTGTATGGCATATTGTCAATTAAATAAGGGTGTGTTTGGATTTTGGATTACCACTAAATTAAAATTGAGTGAAAAATTTTTGTTTTTCAATATTTCAATACATTTGGATAATATATTTTTTTTTAATTAAAATTTGTCTCACACTTATATCTACTAGGTTTGCCACCTCATGCTTCTAAGTCCCACTTTAATTAAATAATATTTATATTACTAATAAAATAATATTACATATTTTTTCCAAAAAATAAAAACAAAAAAAACTCTCTTACACAAATAATTATTATACTTTATAAAACCTATATATTAACCCCACTTTTTCCAATATAAAATTCATTTTCAAAAAAAGTTACAAACAATATTCATTTTGAATAAAAGTTTGTCTCAAATAAGTCTTTTTTTTTTTTTTAATAAAAAATATAATGGTAATTCAAACACATCATAATACTTTGACAAGTTATATACATAATATTAATAAAACACTTCAAGATACAAGTGAATTGATAAAATATTATTTAAATATAAATTAGATCCTAAATTCAAAATTGCATTAAACATATGTAATCATTTAAAACATTGAGACCGACACTTACTTCTTAAAAAGAATATATTCAATTTAAGTAAAGATTAATCTGAATATAGACTTAAATTTTGTGTATAATTACGACACATTCAAAACACTTCCTAGCACTAAGCGGGGAAAAAAAGAAGAAAAAAGGATAGATTAGTTAAAATTTGGACCAAATTTAGGGTACCAAATTTGCATTATTTATTTTGTTTATCATTCATTCCCTTGCCCTTCTCCACATTGTTTCTATTGGGCAAATTGGCACAAATAGTCCCCAAGCTATGGCTATTTGGTGACATTGGTCCCCGAATTAATTTTTTTGTGGTATTGGTCATTTTGGTTAAATTTCTTCTATGAAGTTACTGTTTAAGTTTTAAAAAAAAATTATCTATGGGCATTTCGGTCTTTTACTTGAAAAATTAAAAAATTGAAAAAAGGAAAAAAAAACAATATTCTTCTTAATAAAAAAATTTAAACAAAAAGACCAATATCACCTAATTTAACATAGTTCAAATACCAATATCACAAAAAAAAATTAATTCGGGGACCAATGTCACCAACTGGCCATAGTTTGGGGACTATTTATGCCAATTTGCCTTTCCATCGTTTACATATAAGTCCACACAGTGTTATACACACACATACTCTCTCCCTCTCTCTATCTGTGCATACCTTATCTCTTTCAATTCCTCTGCACACCCAGAGCTTAAGCGACCAACAATGGCAGATGAGAACTCAAATCAAGAGCTAAAGAATGAGCCTAACCCAGATAATGAAAGCCTCGAAGAAAAAGTGGCAAAGACACAAGACAAGACTTCACCAGGCTCCGGTTCGAAGTCACAACGCAGGAGGACCAACAGTCGAAAAGGTAGACGCGGAGTTCAGCGTGTGAATAAAAATTACAACAGTCGAGAAGCCAATATCGAACAGCTCTGGGAAGCTGTCAATAGGTCTCAGATATTACAAGATGAGGAAGGTGATTCTGATGAAGACCCCTTTGATTTTCCTAAGGATAAAGAGAATTGGAGGGAGCTGGACTTTAAAGAACTCTGGGGTGATGCTCCCGTGAGAAGTGCAAAGCCGGGATGGGACCCTAATTGGGCGGACGAAGACGATGAGGATGATGTTTGTTCTATGGTCGAGGACGAAGACAAGGAGCCCCCCATTGCGCCGTTTTATGTGCCTTATAGGAAACATTATCCTGTGATACCGAATAATCTTGTGGATATTAAAAATCCAGAGCATGTGATTGAGGAGCTGGATAGGATTGAGGAGTTCTTGACTTGGGTTAGCTACATTTTTCCTGATGGAAGCAGGTAAGTAATATTTCTACTCTTTTCCACTGCCAGTTATTCTTGGTGTTCTTTTCTTCTGCGGGAGTCAGCTTTTGTTTCGCAAGTATCAATTTTTTTTTCCTGCCTATAAATGATGAGTGCTTTTGATACATATGAAAGGAATTGAACTTCGTTTGCTTATTTAATTGGTTGAATCTTTTACTGGATTTATTGATTTATTATTTAGAGAAATAATGCTTACTATACCTTTTGGTTGCTTGGAGAGGTGAAGGTTTAGAATGGGGAAGTTATGGTCATTCACGTTTGTGGTTTCACAGCCTTATGACTTTATGCATTTGAGTGAACATGACACAATCACCTAGTTGATTTGATGAATGAATATGCCACCGATATGTTTGTCTGTTGGTTTCAGATGATTTCATCTGCTTAGGATTCAACATGATGGCTGACTAGGGACAGTTGGGAGTAAATGTCCCTTGTGTTCAGCATAGGAATGTGTTTTGATCTTTTGGGATGTTGTAGCATCATTAAGGACTGTAAATGCACGGTTAGTGATGCAACATTTATGTGATCACAAGTTGTTACTGATAAAATAATAGGGAGAAATTAAGAGATGAATATAATAAAAACTGGACGTGTACAGAGATAATAGCTCCTGATATGGGTTAGGAACTTTGTAGAAGGTAGTTCAATCGATATGTTTTTCTTTGAACTATTTCTTTAAAGGAATAGACTCCTAAATTGTTTGGTAGCTTCACCAAAGGGGAAAAAAATTACTTTCTTGTGAATTCAGAAATATCCGAGTAAGAAAGTGTGAAGATAATCAAACAAGAAGGCATTTTCAAGCGATGCTGCATATATTATACTTATTTAAAAATTTACTAACAAAAGAAATGGTATTTGGGAGAGGTTAACTTCTTGTCTCCTTGTGCATATAAATGTTTACTGGTTTGGTCAACATTTCAGCTTTAGCAACTTGGAGATAGTAAATGATATAACCTGACTAATTGGAAGGATTAATTAACAGTTTTCCAGATGCTGATGACTTATCACAAATAGGGGGAAAAAAAAATGATGATCAACTGCTAATGGTATTATTTGTTGCAATGCAGCTACTTTACTACCAATCATATTCTCTTACTTTATGTGGTTAAATTTGCAGCCTGATATCCTTTTGAATGTGTTTGGTTAGAAATAAGAAGGAAAAAAAATTACATCTTAATTGCTTCTAAGCATGGTTCCAACCTGCTAGTTCCTCATAGTCATTAGAAGAGATCTGACAAAGCTTCTTCTTTTGGGCGTGTGTATTTGTCAGGAAGGTATTTGGGGAAAAGCTTAATTTATTATCTGTTATAGGATATGGCTGAAAAACCTGTTTAGACAGGATCAAGGTACAGAGAGGATAATGAACGAAAACATTCTCTTGTAACCGTGGGTTTGAAAAGGGTACTGAATCAGCATGCTGATCTATACGATTGATTAGGTTTACAGATGCAAAGCAATGGTTGTTGATTAAACTTCTGACAGAAATTGAGCAGATGTAGAATTTGCTCATGAAGTTAGCTCCTCCTGACATTTGGTGGAATACCTCATCCCCAGTAAACCAAATTCTCTCTATTGCTTCACTGCCAATAAGGAAACTTCAACAGTATATATTTGCTGTCTGGAAAAGTCTGTGTTTGCAAATGGCCTACATGTTCTAGAGTCAGTTTTGAACTGCTTCTTATGTGTCTTGATCATTGATGCTTCACTTTTGAGCTAATAGTTATTAAAACAAGTGCTTCTCTTCTTATTGTTTCTTAAAACAAGTGTATTTAACTACCAAAATCTGTCCAAATTCCCTCTTTTATTGCAAGTTACTTCCACTTGAACAAGGATTGCCTAATCTGTGTTAATGGCATTTCTATATGTTGAAGTTATGAAGGCACTATCTGGGATGATTTGGCACATGGGAAAGGTGTGTATGTTGCTGAGCAAGGCCTAGTCAGGTTTGTTGACTAGTTCTTTAGCATTTCACTAACATGCAAATCATTAGATGCAATCCAAGTTATGGTTGTGTAGAATGTTCACTTACTCCCTTTGCTTGCTTTATTTTCAACAGGTATGAAGGTGAATGGCTTCAGAATAACATGGAAGGCCATGGGGTTGTTGAAGTTGACATACCTAATATAGAACCTGTGCCAGGGTCTAAGTATGTACATGGTCCTCCATGCAGCTACTATTAGTAAAAATCATACTTGAAGTGGTCTTGATTATTTTCTAAATAAGAAATATTTCTCAGGCTTGAGGCGAAAATGAGAGCTGAAGGTAAGATAATACAAAGAGATTTTATGAGTCCAGAAGACAAAGAGTGGCTGGAGATGGATATTGAAGATAGCATAAAATTAGCAGCAGGGAGGCGTGAAATCCCATTCTATGAAAAAAATGATTGGATTAGTCTATTTGGAAACAAGCCGTAAGTTCTGTTTTTGGTGAATTTGCACACCACTTTTGCCATTGGGCATTTAATTGGTTGTAGTGTGGCTCTTTCTTCCCCTATTGATAAAAATTCCTGACTTCTGTGAGCTTAAAGTTCAAATAAGATGTGCAAACTTTGTGAATTATGACTTGAACATTGCAATTTTATATTTGCCGTACTGGCCTTAATTGGTGACAGGACTTTGACTAGAGAAGTAGTTGTAACTTTCTTTAAATTTTCACACACCACTGGAAATGCACCTGATATCATTATCTGCTGGTATGTGCCAGTTATGGTAAGTTAAAAAATGGTTTATTTCTCTGTAGGATTTGGAACAATCTACACATGGGAATATTTTATTTTTCTGGGGCATCTATGAATGGGAGATGATACATTTAAGGCTTGATGTTTTTCATTTTTTTTCCATGTCTTTATTCTTTCAGTTTGCAATATTTCTAGCTCCGACAAGTTTTATGTTTCGTTTTTAGATGCTTCTTTTTCCTTTTAAATGAAGAAACCTGCCTTTTTTCCCTTTCCTATTTGAAGAATCATGATGATGTGTGATAAAGATTGGTCTTAATACCAGGGAAAAAGGTCGATATCGATATGCTGGTCAATGGAAGCATGCGAGAATGCATGGTTGTGGGGTATATGAAGTTAATGAGCGTGTATTATATGTAAGTACATGAAATGGATGACATGGCTATTAACTGCTCTATCTGTAGATTACTTGTATCCAAATCCTGGAGAAATTTCAAATCAAAATTAAGTCTCTATCTCTTTACATCTTATATATTCTTTTTATTTCTTTTGTTGTGTATTTAGTGTTCTTCTCATAAAATGTCAGGATATATTTGTTAAATTACGTTATCATGTAACCAAATGTTCTTGCTATGTAATGGTATACTATATAGCTTTTGGGTTGCAGGGTTAACACACAATTATTGAGAAGCCACTTTTGTTAGCAAGCATGAAAGTGCTATGAGTGATTATTTTTGTACCATCTCTCACCTATTAACTCCTAAGTCTAGAAAGTTTTCCTTACTGCAGGGCCGCTTCTATTTCGGAGAGTTTTTGGAGGAGGATACTTATGGTTGTGATGCAGATATGTCAGCGGTAATCTGGTGATCTTTGCCACATTTTGCTGCCAGGTTATGGATGCTGATTACAGCATTTTATTATTTTTTCCTCCCTTTTTCAGATGCATGCAGCTATAGCAGATGTAGCAGCAGCTAAGGCTCGGATGTTTGTCAATAAGCCTGATGGGAGTATGTTTTATTCCCCTCCTTCTTTATCTACATGCTTTTGCTAAATCGGGAACGGAACTCTTTCTTAAAGAACCATAAATTATCAGCTGACATTACTTTTATAATTGTGGCTGTACCTGATCAAATGAACATAAATTGAAAAACCGCTACAAATACTTGTTCTCTTTAATGCTTGGAAATGATGTGCTGGTTTTCCATGCCAAAACATTGTCAAATATGCATATATTATATTGTATCATATTTCCAGAATAAAGTTCAAATTGTTGTTGTCACCAACTCAAGCGACAATAATTGGAGCACTAGTTTCCTTTCCATCTTCTTTCCTTGACCATTATCCACATCCATACTGTCTCATCAAACTTTGTTCCTTTCCTTTCTTTTACTGAGATCATAACTTTTAATGTTGCCTCACAGTGGTCAGGGAACAGTGGGGTCCATATAGTGATCCTCAACATCCATATCTCTACGAGGAAGATGATGTATGGATGGCACCAGGTTTCATCAACCAGTTTTATGAAGTAAGTTGCTTTCAGACTCTAAGTAGCTAACCTTTCCTGTTACCAGATCTTTTGAGGAGATGAGAACTCATTCATGATTGTGTCAGGTGCCTGATTATTGGAAGACATATGTGCATGAGGTTGATGAAGAGAGGGAAATGTGGTTGAACTCATTCTATAAAGCTCCATTAAGGTTGCCTATGCCTGCTGAACTTGAATATTGGTGGGCTAATTGTAAGCTTTTCCACCTTCTGGTGTTGGATATTTTCATTGCTTGAGATACCCTTCGTATCCTATGTGCTTTTGGCTATTTCACATTCTTCTCTTTTTACTGCATATTTTTCTGTTTTCTATTTTGAAAGGGGTATTAGTTTGAGAAGATAGGATTTAATTGCAAAATTCTCTGATGCAAAGATCTGTAAATAATACAGACTGCAAAGGAGAGTTTTTCAAGCTTCTCTGATGAATAGGAGCTCAAGGGGGTGAACTTTGCTGCTTCTGAACTGATTGAACTTGAGTTCTATTTATTATTTATTTATTTTTTCTTATTGCCATTGGAAAAGGAAGAATTAAGATTCCAAGGGCAAAAGAGGAAGCTATTAAAAAGTAAGTTCTGGTTGTTGGATGATCAGAAAGAGAGTTTTAAAGTGGGAATAATTGTTCAACAGATTGTGGGAAATGATACATAATTGATTTATTGATAGACTATGAACAAAGAATCTTTATAGAAGCATGTTTAGATCATGTAATGAATCACCTACAAAGACATAGACTTTTACACATGACATTAAACACAGATGTGCATGCATAGAAATCATACTGGTGTTTAAATTAGGTTATCCTGTACTGATGGTATGCTATCTTCTTCTTGTTCTCATTTTACTACAGATGAGGAGCCTGAATTTGTTCTGATTAATAAAGAACCAGAGCCTGATCCAGAAGATCCATCAAAGCTTATATATACTGAAGATCCACTCATCCTACATACACCAACTGGGAGGATTATTAACTATGTGGATGATGAGGAGCATGGGATTAGGTTATTTTGGCAACCTCGTCTTAAAGAGGGAGAAGATGTGGATCTTGACAAAGTTCAATTTCTACCGCTAGGTTTCGATGAGTTCTATGGACAAGTGAAGGTTGATAAGGGAAGCTTTTTGAAGCGTCTTATTACCTCAATAGAAAATAAGTTGAAACCATTGTTTGAGAAATTGGAGAAATGGACTGAAGAAAAGACGAAAGAAAGTGAAATGAAGATTGACCTACTAAGAGCAGAGATTGAATTAAGAGAAGCTGAATTGTCTCTGAAAGAGGCCATTGAAGACACGGATGAAGAGCTAAAACGGATGCTGAAGGAGGAGGAGAAGAAAGTTGCATTGGATCTCCAGAAGGAAGAAGATACTCGGCTCCCTAAACAAGTGGAGGAGGTTGACAAAACCAAAGCCAAAGACGATGAAGATGAAGAGGAGGATGAGGCAGTGGATGAGGAAGATATTACTGCTTCAAGTTTTGGATCTGTTGAAGAGCAGGATTTGACAAGGAATGATGCGAAAGGAAAAGGAACTGGGAAATCTCCGTTTGCTGCATCTTCATTGTCATTTACTGCTTCTAGCATTGTTTCTATGGTGAGTTCAAATTCCTTTTGGATTATTTGGATCATTGGCCTGGTAGATCACTAACTTCTCTCGACCAAATGGAGATGGGGTAATTTAATCCAGGAACTCTGCCTTTGCTCGTAGGGAATTAAATAGTATTTAGAACCCTAAATTTATTTATCAAAAAAATTTGTCCTATTATTATGATTATTTATTATTATTAGTTCCTTTTCAACACATTTTGAAAGGGTTAAAAGTGACCAAATCCTGATTTAGTTGATGGTAGGATAAGGAAGATATGGAAATGAATCTAAATGTGAAAATTTGAAAGATGAGATAAAAGTCTTAGTGCCGGCATGCAGCAGATTTTAAAATTTATTTTGTGTTCTTCAGAACTGATTAATGGATATCAATTTGAGTTCTAACTCCATAGATGATCTGAAGGAATTACCTGTCTCTTGCATTTTGTAGATTCCACAGCTGCTGCAGCAATCTTTTTCTGAGGGGAAGAAGAGCAAATTGAAAACTGCCATCCCTCATTCACCTCTCTCTACATCCTGCTTTAATAATTTGCCTCTTGGTGGGCAGCAGACTTCAAGTTCAATTGCTTTTTCTCACACCAGCTGCAAGAGTTTGAGTTTCAAATCGATGGGACTTAGGCATCGGCAGGCTGTTGTGCCAATCACCAAATTGAGGCCTAGAAATTGTCCAAAACAGAAAGCTTATACCAAAGTGAGAGAACACTTTGAAGAGCAAAGCTTCAATATCTTATCCTTGCACTCACCAATACAAATACAGTGAGCAGTTCTCCTCTCTCTCCCCCTCTCCATTAAAAACTTGCCATTTTTGTAGTTTTTGTGGGTAATTGTGTGTGTAGAATGAATCATTGATCTATGTCACACTCTTTTCTCCACCTAAATTATTTTATGATACTAATTTCAAGCCAGCAAAGAAAATCTTTGAGAATGTGATTCAGTTTCTATTTATCATCATTACATCTATTTTTGGTATCTCTTCTGGACATTTTACATTTCCTTAAACTAGAAGTGACTTTTGATTTGAAAGACTTTGAGGCACTGTATATTTCTGTGAGATAAGTTGATACAGTTCTTGAATATCTATACAGAACAATGAATATCTTTACCCCGGTAGGATAGCTAAGATAATTGTGTGGAAACACAATTTCCCTCAGTTGGACACCCCCAGCAAAGGCTCTTTTAACAATAAAGGCTTTTTCTGCTTGTATCTGGTCCTGGGGAAGTGGTAACTCTTTGTAAACCAAATATGGGATATATTTTTTTTTCTGCAAAATTTTCTATTCACTCTTGTTTGAGTATTTGATTCACTGTCTTAAAGAACACAGGAAAGTTAACTTGGGAGGTATTGTAGTGCTTCTTCTTAGATGACAAGGTGGTATCTCATTGACTTTCTTTACTTAGTTTTTTTTCATCTCTAGTTTGTCAAGTGAGAGGTTTTAAGTCAGACTCATGTTAAGGACAATCATGTATTGTATTTTGATCACATGTTATAGTTTTGAGGTCTCCCTCTATAAATCCTTAATAGATGAGGACATTGGGTTGAAAAGATATCCTCATTAAAAAAAAAAAAAAAAAAAAAAGTACTTCTTAGGGTGGCTTTTTCATCTGTAGAAAAAGGGCAAGGGAGTATAATGATTCTGGACTCAGATTTATTGGATATGGGCTCACCAACTTTTGAGCTACTCGTCTAATACTTGGGTAACTGATATGATACTTTCAGATTATTACCTTTTCCCCCGCCCCCCCTAAATTTTAATTTTTATGAAAAGAATATGAAGATAAATATTGCCCTTGAAAAATTTTGTGTTTGCATGTGAACTGCAAAAAAAATTTAGTACTAAATAAAAGTCCTAAACAATTTAGATTAAGCAAAACGAGGGATGGAAATCTTAAGGTATAAGTGAGTTGGTAAAATGTTCTTTTATCTTGGGTGAGATTATTAGTTTGAAATTGTATTCACGTATGCATAGATTAATTTAATTATGGACATAATTTAAAAAATGTGTCATCCAGTTGAAATTTATTTAGAACTTCATACACGAAGAAAAGGAAAATGAGGGATGGAAGAAATGTAAAATATAAAACTTAAATGTATTAACTTAAGTCAAATAACTAAGGATTAAACATGTAACTTTAAGAAAATGAGGGATGAAAAGAATAAAAATGAAATGTTAAAAGGACTAATGTAAGAAAAAGAAAAAGTTTGGGAACCCAATTTGCAAATTTTCCATATTGTTTAATTAACCCATTATATTTCTCTCACACGAACTCATGGTCAAAGATTTGCCCCCCCCAACCCCAAAAAAAAAAAAAAAAAAAAAAAAAGAGAGAGAGAGACTTGAAAACCTTACTCTATTTAGAAAATTCTCATTAAACTAAAAAGAGAAGGTTTGATCTTAGCTATCCAAATTCCAAATTCATGCCTCTTCTCCTTATATAGAATTGTTACATGATTTTTGGTATAAAAGATTACCCTCCATTTGTTATTTATTTATTTATTCCTAAGAAGTTTTTTACCTTAAAAAATGACTTGAATTCATGACCTTTAATAATCATAAATGAAGCTATTACTATGAGACCAATCACATTTTTTTTTTTTTTTTTTTTATTCTTTGTTTGTTACTTATTTAAATATATTGTAATTGAATTATAAAAATGTTAAATTTAAATGATCAATTTTTATTTTTTTTTAAAATAAAATATATTTATTTTAAGTTTTTATTAAAATTTAATTGATTATTTTTTTTTAAAAAAATAATTATTCTATAAAGACAAATTTCCTATTATACTTTTTATTACACGTAAACAAATGTATTAACTTTATTATTTTATTTAATATTTAAATAAAAGTTTTTAATTATTAATAAAATAATAATAATTAATGTATTTATATTAGTGTAATATAATTGACTTTCAAATATTAATAAATATAAGTCCTTGACTTCACTTTCTGAAATGTTTTACAGAGTTACAAATTCGACACTCGTTGAAACCTTTATCGAAATATAATTTGAATTGAATTCAAATTAGTTGAAATAATGATTTTGTATATCGAATAATTTAAAGACAAAAAGATTATTGAATACATGGTGCTTTGGCTCACAATATTAACAACTTGTATCACAATTCTAGGGGACCATATATATATATATATATATATATATATATATATATGTATGTATGTTTTTATATTGCATGATGACATAACGCAATGGGTTGATGCCATAGAAAACAAGAAGTTGGCAAATAAAGAAAACCACATACACATAAAATCTTGATTGAGACAAAACATTAAACATGAGATGTCCACTGCATCTTCTTCTTCTTCTTCCCACCCCCCC
>JAXGGT010032052.1:0-13621 GCA_035583425.1 Marsdenia floribunda
TATGCTACATTTGATAGGTACACTGCCTATGTGTGTTTGAGTGACAATTCTTAAGTGATTTATTTTACTAGTTTATTCTCTTTTAATCACACCTATTTTCACACATCAACTGCCAAACACCATTTATGCTCCTCAGACGGTAAAACGTCCGTGGAATATTTTAAAATCAAATCGTCTAATTGATGCTTGTTTCTCTGTAGAAACACTAGGGGATTTCAAACTTCCCTCACTGGAGAAATTTGTTGGCTCGTCCGATCCAGAAGATCACATCAGACGCTACACCACCATGATGATGACCCAATCCGCCAATGATCTGCTCTTATGCCGCTATTTTGCTAGCTCTTTGGGTGGACGAGCCATAGATTGGTTCTCATAACTACCATCCAAAAGCATTGCTTCCTTTGATCAATTAGATGACTTATTTCTCCAACGATTCGCTGGTAGCCGTACACTCAAGAAGCCAAGAACACATCTTTTGCATATCAGACAAAGGTCTGGAGAGCCATTATGAGACTACTCAAAGCGATTAAATGACGAGAGTTTGCAAATCTATAATTTAACAAATGAGTCTTACATCGAAGCTTTTTGTAATGGCCTCCGTTCGGGCCGTTATTCAGAGAAGTTGAACATCATGCAACCACAGACGATGACAGATCTTCTAGACAAGATAAATAAATAGGTCACGGGGGAGAATCTGGAGAAATCAAAACGAGAAATTCGGGAATTTAAACAAGAGGAACTGATGAAAGCAAACTATTGAAGAGCCAACAGTCATAGAGATAAGGTTCATCATTATGCTCCTAAACGAATTACCCAAGTTTCAAGAGGTTTTCTCCCCGAGAACCCTACTTCAAGAAATTGCCTTTGGCAGATGATCATCCCCCACGAAGCTCTTTTCCTTCAGATACAACACCATTTACTCTAACATTTCGGCCATCTTTACGGACAGACTATCATCCAAGGGGACAACTAAGCATCCACAACAATCTAGAGTTCAGGGACAAATATTTTCCTCATCTCACTCCCAAAGATGGTCCAGATTGATTCACTCCTTTAAATGTGAGCCGATCTATCATTTTGCAAGAATTGAAAGATCCTGATCTTCTTCCGCCTCCAAGACTAATATTCGCATCCAGAGACAAGAGAGACCAATCAAAATTTTACAAATATCACAATGACATCAGTCATCTCACAAACGATTGTTTCTCTCTAAGACGAAACATTGAAGCAACCATACAAAAGGGTAACTTTCAAGAATACATAGAAAGATCCGGAAAATCAACAAAGGAGGAAAAACCCTTGAAGATCATTAACATGATATCAGGAACTTCATCACTTCCCTAGAGAGATGGACGTCAAGAAAAATGCCAATGCATAAACGACACACATGACAATGTTCCCTTAGTTATCTTTCTAAACATCACTGATTGCTTGGTGAAAAGAATTTTGATTGATACTGGAAGTTCAGCTAACATCATCTACCTGGAAGCTATCAAAGTAATGAACATTCCCTCATCTTCCATTTCAAGCGATCGTATCCCACTCATTGGTTTAACAGGAGCCACAGTCCTCGCGGAAGGTCAGGTACGACTCCCAATCAAATAGGGAAACTCTAACAATTTTGTTCTTACATTTGTAGATTTCCTAGTAGTAGACGCTCTGGCAGTATACAATGTCATCTTGGGAAGGTCAAGCCTCAATCAAATGAAAGCTCACATTAGCACTTTCAAAAATGAGATCACTATGGAAATGAACGACACTTTGCATACAATTCAGGGAGATATTATACAAGCACAAAACTGTTTTCTCACAGTTGTCAAACAAGCCGAACATTCCGAAACGACAAAGACTCTCAACCCACCACCAACTGAAACAATCGAACCTGCTGTTGAAATAGAGGAATTCCAAGTTATGAATCAAGCTAGCAAAATACTAAAGATTGGACATCGTCTCCCCTCACAACTGAAAGAAGATCTCAAACAAGTCCTCACTGATTTCCAAGATATCTTTGCTTGGTCATCTCAAGATTTGGGCATTATCCCCCGCCATTTTGCTGAACATCATCTTGGCATCTCACTCTCTACAAAACCCATCATCCACAAAAGATGATTTTTTGCAACTGATCGACAGGAAGCCATCAAGAAAGAAGTCACAGATCTGCTGAATGCTGACATTATTCGCAACGTCTGTTTCCTAACATGGGTCTCCAACCCGGTTCTTGTTCCAAAACCAGACGGATCTTGGCGAATGTGTATCAATTTCACATTCGTAAATAAACATATTCCAAAACAGCCATTTCCATTACCAAAGATCGATCAGCTAGTTGAAGCCACATCAAGCAACGCACTATTATGTTTCCTAGATGCACACAAAGGATATCACCAGATCCAGATGGCCAAAGAGGACGAAGACAAAACTTCCTTCATCACTCATGGATTGTATTGTTACAAATGCATGCCTTTTGGATTGAAGAACGCAAGTGCAGAATTCCAGAACATAGTGAATTGAATGCTTCCGACCCAGATAAGGAGAAATGTAAAAGCATACGTAGATGATATTCTCATCAAAACCAAGAACGTGTCACAATTCCTTTACGATCTAAGGGAAACTTTCAACACTATTCGTCGCATGGCATGAAGCTCAACCCAAAGAAATGTTCCTTCGGAATAAAAGTCGGAAAATTTCTTAGATATATGGTATCACGCAGAGGCATTGAAGCAAATCCATCAAAATCCAAGCCCTTTTAGATATGCAACCCCCTTAGAATGTGAAAGAAGTTCAAAGACTTACTGGACGCATCACAACTCTCAACATATTTTTGGCAAAATCAAGTGAAAGATCTCTTCCTTTTTATAAAATTCTTCGCAACATAAAACCGTCATCTTTTACTTGGACCAAAGAATGCCAAGTAGCCTTTGAAGATTTCAAAACTCACTTGTGCAACCCGCCACTTCTAGTCTCTCCAAATCTAGACAGATCTTAAATCTACACTTGTCTGTCTCTGAAGAGGTTTTGAGTTTAGTTCTTTCAGTCACCAGGCAAAACGCAGATTATCCCATATATTATCTAAGCCATTTGATGCAAGGACCAGAGCTCCGATATTCTACTATTGAAAAACATGTTTTTATGCTAATCATCACATCTCGAAAATTGATCCAATATTTCCAAGGACATGACGTTATTGTCTATACAAATGTCCCAATCAGACAAGTAATATATATCCCAGATGCTTCCGGATGACTAATGAAATGGGCTATTGAACTGTCTGGACACACAATTGACTTTAGTCCCAAAAAAGCTTTCAAAACTCAAGCTCTTTCTTACTTTTTGATGGAGTGCACAATTCCCAAAACACTATCTGTTCTAGATGATCATCACACTTACGATCACATTCGTGTTCCAGACTTAACAAATTGTTGGATTGCTTGCATTGATGGATCTTCTTCAACCCACTCAAAGGGTGCAGGTTTCATTCTTTGGAACAATCAGGGCATTCGTCTGGCCTATGCATTGAAATACAATTTTTCCATCACAAATAATGAATTGGAATATGAAGTTTTGATAGCCACCCTCCACACCGCCATCAATCTCAACATTCAATCACTCATAGTAAAAACTGACTCCCAAATACTTGTCGGGCAAATCAATGCCTTATAAGAAGCTAAGGAAGCAAATATGCAAAAATATTTGGACAAAGTGCAAAGTCTCCCATCATCTTTTGAATATCTTAAGGTAGAACACATTCCCAAACAACAAAATATGGAAGCAAATGCACTATCAAACTAAAATCTGGATCCCCCATACAAGGTTGTTGGTTGGAACCTTTGACAAAACGCTCTATCGAAGAAAACGTAGTCATGGCTTTAGATACAGAAGCCACTTGGGTTCACTCCCATTTTTTCATTTATCAAAGACGGATTCCTTCCAGACAATCACCAAATAGCAAAAAAGATCAGATTGTTCGCTTCCAGATACATAATTGTTAATAATCAATTATATCGAAGAGGTTTTTCTTGGCCACTACTCAAATGTATCAATGAAGATGAAGGCAATTATGTTCTGCGAGAAATTCATGAAGGAATCTGTGGTGCACATATCGATGCTCGAAGTTTGGTTCAAAAAATCATGAGAGCAGGATATTTTTGGCCAACTATGGAAGAAGATGCCTTACGTTTCGTCCAAAAGTGTGAAAACTGTCAAATTCATGCAAATCTTCATCATCTTCCGGCATATGAACTACATTCTTTATCTTGTCCTATCCCTTTTTATCAATGGGGGATGGACATTCTGGGACCTTTTCCAAAAACTATTGGAGGACTTCAATTCCTTTTTGTCGCCATTGATTACTTTACTAAATAGGTAGAAGCAAAACCCACTGCCACCATCACTTCCAAAAAAGCCAGAGATTTCTTTTGGAATGATATTATCACCAAATTCGGAATTCCAAAAATTTTGATCACTGACAATGGAACCCAATTTGAATCCAAAGATTTCCAAACTCTTTGCGATGAACTCTTCATAGATCACGCATTTCATCCGTTGGTCATCCACAGATGAACGGACTCGCAGAAGTCACAAACCACATCATTTTATAAGGCTTAAAGAAAAGACTCGATTCAGCAAAAGGATGATGGATAGAAGAACTACCTCATGTTCTGTGGTCATATCGTACCACTCCTAATGCCAGAACGTCGAATCACCTTTTAATTTATGCTTCGGAATCGAAGTACTAACACCAGTGGAAGTTGGAAGCTCATCCTTATGAACGGATTTCTTCGATAAAACATCCAACAATCAAAAGATTGCAGAAAATCTTTATTTATTAGACGAAGTCAGAGAAAAGGTCGCACAAAAAGAGGCACATTACAAACGTCTACTAAATCAATATCATAACAAAAGAGTGAAACCCAGACCTTTGACAGTAGCGAATCTCGTCCTTCGCGAAAATGAAGTAAGTAGACAAGAACCCAGTCGAAAACTCGATCAAACTTGGGAAGGACCGTATATCATCAAAAAAGAGAATGGCAATGGAAGTTACAAACTTCAAGTTATGAATGGCAGAGAACTTGCTCGTACATGGAATGCCAGAAACTTAAAAAGATTCTTCCCTTAAAACTTGCTCGTATTTGATCTCCCAAGAATTCCACATGTTTATCATCTTTACAAAATTTTTCTATTTGTCTCTATTATTATTATTATTTAGACTCATTCTCACAGCAGCAAAACTAACTTAGTTTCAATTATTATTATTACTCCAAGAGATTGATCGTCCAAGTTCAAAGACAACTAATTGTCCAGTTTAAAAAATGATCCGTCTTTATGTTTATTATTTTTAAAAATTCGTAATAAACATACAATATTTTTTGATCGAAATTTACATATATGCATATATATATTTATTATTCTAAACATGCACCACAACAATTAATAAAGAATAACGATCAAACAAAAGATCAAAAAATAAGATTAAAGAACTACAATTCTTTACATCGTCCAAAAAATGTTAGCTCCTTGTCATCTATTCATTAGCCAAAAGTTACATTCTTCACATCATCCAAAATATAGAATAAAAAGTCTAATTTGCAGATGACGGCCCCTCTCCTATCATCTCCTGCACTTCCTCATTAACAACAACGACTCCAGTCATCTCTACGGCCTCATTCCCTCCCCCCCCCCCCAACAATAACACTCTCTGTAACATCCGCCTGATCAGCTAGCCCATCATCTACCCTCCTAACGATATTTTCACCATCGTCCCCTTCCTTCATTATCCTATCTTCCCCCTGTCCTGCTTCCTCCTCATCTAAATGATCTGGAGTAGGGAACTTCCTCTACAAAGACTTCAAATCACAGTCATCCTCCCAGGGCATCACATAAGTTTTGTTGAACTCCTCGTCAAAATAAACTTGAAATTCTTCAGGAAACACAAAATCAGGATTGTTTTGATGGACGCAGAACGATGCCTGCTTAAAGGCATCTCGAATAGTCACCATATTCGTCCAATTGATCATGTTTTGGCATTCTTCTGACCTTAAAAAGGCTTCCTTGCAGAAATTAAATGTCCTGGCGTTTATATTCTTGTCATCGTCTTCATATTTGTCTTTTAAAAATTTCGCGGCTTCCTCCCATTTCACCCGACACTTATTTTCTTCCCAAAACTTAGCCTCCCAGCCACTAACTGCCAGTTTCAATTCGTCCACCTCTTTCTGCAAAGAATCGACTTTCTTCTTCTCTATTTTCAACTCCTCTTCTACTTGTGCTTTAGATGATGACATTCTATCTAGATTGTCTTTCAGCCATTTCCTTGCTAAGATTTCTTTCTCTACTTTCTCTTTGATACGATTATATCGATGGAACATTTCCACGTCAATAAAGAAACCCTAAAGAACAGACGATGTCAAAAAGAAGCTATAAAATTCAATCAAACAATACACAAAACCAGTTTATATAGACGATCACTTATTTCACACTTTCTCCACAGCCAATATCCTTCAAGATCATCCAAGCTATATTTACTCAAAGACGTATTCTCACTCGAAGGACAACCTTGCAACAAGTAATCCTCAAAATCTTTCGCATTACTAAGTTTAGCTTTCGTCATCACACTCCACTCAGGAACGAACTTGTTTCCTCTATCCTTTGGGGCTTTCGCCTCAGAAACCTTCGACTTCCCTTTCTCTTCATCATCTTCTTTAGACGATGGCAATTCCTTGCCCATTACCTCCTCAAGAACTCGAACATTCTTCCTAGCCCTACCATCCTTCTTTGCTGTCACCTTTCGCCTTACTTCCGATGCCCCATCTTTCCGAGAAGAGGCATCTTTCACAGCAGTAGTCCCTTTACTTCCCTCAGCTTTTCCAGCAGTTAATGCAACCCCTTTACTTTGGTCATTCTTCACCTTCTTCTCCTTTTCTGCGAATTGACCTGGAACATAATAGAAAGAACCATCAAACGAGTAACTCCTTTTGGGAGGAGGATCTGTCAATTTTTTACTACATGGTATCATAGTGTTACCATCGTCCAATTTCCGTTTGTTCTTCTTGGCTAGGAGAGCTTTAGCAATAGCTTGAGTAGCTCCAGCTCCTGCCAAATAACCAAAGAGCAAAGATTCAATAACGGACGATCAGACATTCATCTTACAAGACATTTTATATTCGATATCACCTATTATATTTACTGATCAAGGTATTCAGACGATCGAAAACTAAATTAACAACCCCAGGTTACACAGACAATTAGAAACTAAATTCACATCCCAAGTTACTCAGACGATCAGAAGTTTAATTTACAATCAAGATACTCTGACGATCAAAAATCAACTTTCCCAATAAAAATGTACGGACGAATAGAAATTAACTCTAGAAATCACCTCATATTGAATATCGGGTATCATACTTGCAGAAGTTACATAAACGATCATATATCAAAATTACAAACCAAATTACACAGACAATCAGCAATCAAATTCACAATCCAAGCCTCCCAAACGATCACAATATAAACAGTCACAAAAGGAAAACTAGAATCAAACATATCAAACGACCCTAATACGGACGATCATAACAGAAACATTACAATTTACATAAATTTCACAAATAATCAATAAAATTAAAATATAAGGTATATACAGATGATCAAAAATAAATGAGAATCATACTTTTCCAAGAAAGTTTTACAACCCGATTCCCTCCAACCCTGCTGCTTCAAGTAATCCCTCGGGCCAATCCAAATAGACATCTAATTTAAACCTCAAAGTGTTCAATTTCATGATGTCAGTACTCATCTTCTCTCCACCCGCATATCATCTAAACTCATTACTGAGACGAAAACTATAATTCCTCCTTTTCCAACCATGAACATTTGTTGGTTGATCTATCAAAGGCGATGACCCAGGATGACGAGAAAAATAATAAAACCCTTCGTCCCTCTTTTGTCCCATACCTTTGATGAATCATAAAGAAATGCCTAAAACTATCCAAACTCACTGTCACTCCACTAACTTTACATAAAATTATAAAACCCACAATCACTCTAATCCCGTTTGGCAATATTTTCCCCAAATTAATTTGCCAAAACTTTACAATATCTTCAAACAATTTATGTACTGGAAATCTTAGGCCCGCTCTTAATTGTACAATATAAACCACTATGCTGTCCTTTAGACAATCATTAGCATGCATACCACCACCAGGATAAACGATTTCATAGTCCTCATCCAATTCATAATCATGCCTCAACAAATATTCTTTCTCTTCGTCTAGATCAGACTCAAATATCAAATATTGAGCCACCCCTACTTTTCTCTCTTTTTCCTCACTCAGGACAATGTCAGGCTCAATACGTGCAACTTCTTCACCCGCAGGCTCATATAAATTTAACACTCTTCATTCTCTTCGTCTATATAAGGCATTACCACCTCTTGTCTGTGACACCTATATACCACTCCACATCGTCTACCATTCTTCGTTCGTAAATAACCCATTTTTATTACCCTAACCCCGTGGAAATCGATTTCTTCTTTTTCGTCCATAGCACCTTCATAATCTCTAACTACCCATTCTCCATCACTTTCGGGGGAACTATTCTCATCTTCATCCCCTTCATCCACTGGCATATCACCCACAGAACTGTAATAACTTGAATCACTTTGTACCGCCTCCTCTTGCCCGGCCTCACCCTCTCCACCAACCCGATCGTCTAGATCTACTTGTTCGCTTTGATTCATTTGTTTATTTTCATACAGATTTTCTACACCTACTCTACTCAGGACAATGTCAGGCTCAATACGTGCAACTTCTTCACCCGCAGGCTCATATAAATTTAACAACTCTTCATTCTCTTCATCTATATAAGGCATTACCACCTCTTGTCTGTGACACCTATATACCACTCCACATCGTCTACCATTCTTCGTTCGTAAATAACCCATTTTTATTACCCTAACACCCATGGAAATCGATTTCTTCTTTTTCGTTCAAGGGGAACTGACCATCATCGTCCGACATAGCACCTTCATAATCTCTAACTACCCATTCTCCATCGCGTTTAGGGGAACTATTCTCATCTTCATCCCCTTCATCCACTGGCATATCACCCACAGAACTGTAATAACTTGAATCACTTTGTACCGCCTCCTCTTGCCCGGCCTCACCCTCTCCACCAACCTGATCGTCTAGATCTACTTGTTCGCTTTCATTCATTTGTTTATTGTCATACACATTTTCTACACCTACTCTACTCTCGTCAACCATCCCCACTCCACCTACCCCAGACAATCCAATCTCTACGCTTGACCTAGACAATCCCACATGACCAGACAAAGCAATACTCTTGGACGATGCCATGCCCTCAGACAATCCGCTATCCCCAAAAGATGTGTCACTCGCAAACATCTACTCATGATCCCAACTTGTACTACTATTCTCTTCCATACCTCAAAACAACAATGCAGAACAAAAACTTGGAAGAAAGAATAAGACGCACCCGTATCAGAAGAAGACATTGTTAGACTCTTTTAGACGATGAAAAGTTGCTAGAACCCTCACAGAACAGATGATAAACACAAACTGTTGCAAATAAGAACCAAACATTTAGACGATGACACTTCTAGATCATCAAAAACATACAAAATAACAAAATTTTGAACACCTTCACTTACCGGGATAAGATATGAGTTGTAATGCCGGAACAAACTTTATCACCGGAAATGGCACACTTCCCAAGTCACAGCAAAAACACAAACCCAACAGATAGAGACGAAGCAAATGAGACCACAACCTCATCTTTTCACCCATATACTCCCGAACAGCCAAATCGTTGTGCCTCCTAAGACGCGCATTAATTGAGACAACAATTAATTCTAATTTAATTTTTTCATGGTATCCTTATTTTCTTTCTTATTATTCTTAACTTTTAAATTTTTATTTCATTAATTTTTTAAAGGGCATTATGGTAATATCCATTACCATCCCTTATGGTAATATTTAATATTTATTTATTATTATTATTATTGTCATTAGAATCCTAATCCTTCTCCTATTAAAATTAGGATTCGACTATTATTATTATTATTATTATTATTGATATTATTAAACCTTGAATCCCTTTTCTACAAGGATTAGAAGTCATAGGGATTGTTTTTTCTTTTCAATTCTATAAATAGAACATAAGATCCTAAAATCAAGTAAGTGGACTTTAACTCTTTCTATTGCTCTTACTGCTTTATTTGAGCTCTGAGTTTATTCTGACTGAAGCATCGGAGGAGCCGTTTGGGGAACCACCCCGTCTTGGCTCTACTTTTGCAGGATAAAGGACTTTGCTCAGGAAGCAAACAAGGGAAATCAACCGAAAGGACTGATCTGCCCTCAATCCAAGTTAAGATCCACATCAATTACATTTTTTAAAATATAAATTTAAATGATAAAAATATTAATATATAATTCATATATGATATAAGTATGATAATTTGTTTGTATAAATGCTAGATTATGTTCACATTTTTAATTTTCTCAACAATATTTTAAACTTAAAAAAGTTTTTTGAGTTTAGTTTATTTACGATATTAAAAAAAAAAAAAAAAAAAACAAAGCTTTCTATTTAATACTTTAGTTTTTAATTTCTATACAATTTATTTACTGTATTTTCATAATTAATATATTTCAATTTTAATTTTTAATAACTTAAAAAACTTAATTTGTTGTTAAGAAGGCGTAGATCAATTGATAACACTATATTTTATGATCCAAGAGGTCATGAATTCAGATAACATTAAAAGTAAAAATGCCTCAAAATTTTCAAAAAAAAAAAAAAAACTTAATTTGTTTAATTTGTCTTGTATTATAAATGATATTAAAAAAAAAATTAATTAGTTGTAATTATATACAATATAATATTTCAATATATTTTAATATTTTCGATTAATATGAATTTTTTGTCAAAGTTTTTTTTTTTTTTTAAGTAATTCAAAATATATTACATTTTACTAAATTTAAAAGTTTAGATAATAATATATTACTTTAATGTTCTTCATTCATAAGCCTTTTTTTTTTAATAATAAATTTATATAAAAAAAATATAAAAAAATTGTATATTTTAGTTTCCATATTATTTTCATTTGGAAGAATTAGTCTCTATCTTTTTTCTTTAACTTTTTTAGTCCTCAAATTAAAATTAATTGGATGATCAAGTTCTTTTAGACATATTTTTGTCGATTTCTACTGCCAAAAGTCACGTGATTTACTAGTGTGCCATTTAAATAAGGGTATTTTTATCTATTTAAAAATTTATATGTGTAAATTATGTGACTTTTAGTAGAGTTGTAAACAAGTTGAGCCGAACAGAACATTGAATGTTTGGGTTTGGTTTGTTTAATTTTTGAGCAATGCTCGAGTAAGCGCGTTTAATATTTCGAGCATAAAATTTTGTTCGAGTTCGTTCAATTATTTGTTCGTATAGTTCAAAAATTGTTCGAGTTCGGCTCGTTTAATTTTTAAAAAAAATTAAAAAATTTAATTATAAATAATAAAAATATCAAAACATACAAATTAACCTTTATAGTACACAATTAAGGTTAATATAAAAGAAAAGAAAGAAAGGGAAACCCTAACTTTAACCTATGTATTATATAAACATAATATTAATATATAATAATTTATATAATATATAAATATTAAAATTGTTCCCGAACAATCGAGCGTTCATGAACACTATTTGAGTTCGCTCGAAAATTAATCGAGCTTAATAAAATGTTCGAGCTCAGTTCGTTTAATAAACAAAAGCGCCTTAATCGAGCATAAACGAGCTTGAACAAGCTTTGTTCGCGAACAGCTCGGTTCGTTTAACAGCTCTAACTTTTAGTATCATAAATAGGTAAAAATATATCCGAAAGGACTTATTTATCCAATCAATTTTAATTTAAGGACTAAAAAAGTTAAAGAAAAAAGTTAGGAATTAATTCTTCCAAACGAAAATAATATAAGGACTAAAATGTCTAATTTTTCTAAAAATATAAATTAGTGTGTGTGTATATATATAATAATTTAAAGAATTTTTTAAGTGGTGCACTTTGGAAAGTTTAGTTAGTGGTGGTTTCTTCGGTCAATGACTTGATTTACGAATGAAATAACAGATTTAAAAAAAAAAAAAAAAAAAAAAAGAAAACCCTTAAAAAAATTTGTAGAAATTTTTTTAAAAAATTATAGAAGAAGAAAAATTGTAAGAAAGAATAGAAAGAATAAAATAAATAAATAAATAATAATATCCTGATTGAAGAAGGTCAGGTGCTAAAAATGTGATTGATAAAAATCCTGACTAAATCTACACATTCTACGTAAGTGCAAAATAGATGGTTTTTTATTATTTGAATGATAAAATTAGATAAAAAGAGTTTGGGAGTTAAAATAACAAGTTTGAGAAAAATTTTAAGTGTTTAATATATATATCTATTATATATAAGATTGAAAGTATTTCTTCTAGAAGATTTTTTTTTTTTTTTTAATTTTATTGGCAATCTTATTATTTTATTCCAAAACTTATTCAATTTTTATAATTTTTAAATTTTATCTCTTCATCTCTTTAATGTGAATCAAATAATAACGGAATTTTTAATTAAAATATTAATATGTGATTTAATCTCTTAATATATTTATCACTTTCATAAATATATACATACTTAGATTATTATTATTATTATTATTTTGATAACCCATTAATAAGCGTTGCCAATCCCGTTCAAGAAGAGACATCACAAAAGGGTGTGGATTAGAGGACCAACATGCCTCGTTAGACAATCCCACACCTAATTTAGCCAACACATGAGCTAATTGAGTAGTAGTTCTAGGACTAAATTGTACTAAACAACCAAAATGCCAAATAAATTCAGAATTTAAAGCATCAAAAAGAGAACCTTATGGGGAAAAACTCCTTTCCGTAGATTGCAACCCTAGCACCACGTTTAAGCAGTCCATTTCAATAAGAGTAATGGAGATTCCTTGTTGCTTTACCTGAGCAAGGCTCCACCATACACCCAACAATTTTGCATGCTCCACTAACACAGCATGGGGCAAAGGACTGACACCGGACAACACCAAGCAGCCTTGGGGATCTCTGATCACAAAGCCGAAACCAGCTCCTTGATTGAAGAATGCAGCATCTACATTCAGCTTCAATCCGCCAACACACAATGCACTCCAATTGCAAGATGAATGGGACTTAGGGGGTGATGGTAGGTCGAGAGCCTCATTTTCCTCCCAAAAAGCTTTAATAAAACCTTGTTCGGAGTTTACAATTGAAGAAGGGTGTTCATATGCCCCTTTGAAAATGAAATGGTTCCTAGCAATCCACAGTGTCCATACTACGACTACTATTTGTTCTAGAAGGGTTGCTTCTTGAGACAAATTAGTTTGAATATTATGGAAGAAATCAAGCCAAGAACCCGCACCTCTCTTCCATCGTTCCATCTCCACCTTCATGAATCTCCAAACTGTTGGGTTGCTAAGCTCTATTAAAAGACTCTAATACCAATCAACAGAGATATAAATGATGAGAAAAAGAGACAACACAATATTTAACGTGGAAAACTCTATTAGGTAAAAACCACGGGACCAACTCCGAATAATTTCAT
>JAXGGT010032128.1:0-13608 GCA_035583425.1 Marsdenia floribunda
GATTGAATATCTTTATACTGATTTGCATGGATTAGTCCTATAAAGCCAAATGATAAGCTAAGACTGGATCACACACATACTCAGAGAATTCTTGTTGATCAAGTATGTGCTCAAGTTGATATGTGATTAAGTAATATCAGATTTTTCTTGTATTTTGTTTGATTTTAATTTATGAGGCATTATATTAACATTGTTTGTTTGATCTATCTTTGCCAAGTAAATTGACATGACTGATTTCTGGAAACAAGAGATATTATCTTTGAGTGTTAAAGTTTAGTAAACTCTGATTTTATTGTTTTGCCAATGAGTGCAAAAATCTAAGTGTGTGGGATTTGATAACATATAGATTTACACATTTTAGACCCTGTACGCTTAGTATATAATATATCTTAGATTAGATACTATCTTTATGTGTTATTTAGATTATTATGTTTTAATAAGATTAATATTAAATTGTATTAATACTATTAATACAATAGTATTAATAGTTAGAATAGACCTCATGTTATAATTTTAGTGTAGCCTAATATGCAAGAGATGCGGGTTCGGTGAGTTAGAAGAGAAGAGAGACCCGTGAAGACCAAAAAAAAGAAGAAACCCTAAGAAAATTAGAAGGGAGGCAAATTAAAAGGGGAAAAAAAATCAGATTACACCAAGTTCGAAAATCAAAGAAAAGAGGTGTGATACGGTTCATCGCGATTACAGAGAGAGATTTTCGAGAAATCATGGAGACATTACAAGATTTTGTAATTGCAGCTTAAACGCCTTGTAATCGGTCTAGGGGAAGATGCTTCCAGGGCAATTCAGAGTTCCAGAACATCATTTATTTCGGGTTGTTTTCTAATTTTTAGATTTAATTGCATGAGATTATGGATTGAATGTTCATTCGATTGATTGGGTTCTTGAGATTGAACTTGGATTTGATTGGCGATTGTTAATTGAATTTATGCGTCTATCTCTATTTAATTGTTTTCAAATTTGGATTTTTTATGGATTCATAGATGATTACCTTGATGTTCACGGGTCTTAGATTAAGTAAGAGATGTTGGATTAGATGACTATCTAGGAAACCTATTAATACTTAATCGAATTCTAATAGGTTGTTAGTAGGTGATCGAATTTGGGATTTCAAATTAGAATTCAATCAAGGGATTAGAATATCAATTTAGAAATGTTAGAAAGAACGAGGAAGAATGAAATTGGAGTATCAACTCTAGGCTGATTACGTTTTCTCATTATTGAATTGCATTTTATTTCAAATTGTTTATTTATCTTTGAATTTCGTTAAACATAAACCCCCCCTTTTATACTTTAATTGAGATTAGTTCTTCTTTAGATTAGTTTAACGACTAGGGCTTCCTTGGGAGATGACTCGGTGAATACTATATTGCTTACTAGTTTTAAAATTAATCTTGGCCGGTTTGATGACAACCGCAAATTTAATTCTTTACCATCGATGTTCAGTTCCATCAAAGTACATTTTCCAAGGAGGCATGACTTCAATCAAATGAACGTCTTCATAAGGTAAATCATCAGTCAATTCCCATTTTGCATGTATCAGCTAAGAAATCTGCCAAGACTTGTCCTTTTACGGCCTTTTGCGAAACGTAAATTAGATCAAATTGTTGCAGTTGTAGATACCACCTAGCCAAATGATCAGAAAATACCCGCTTTGCCATCACATACTTGATATGCTTTAGAGATCAATTTCATTGTATGAGCTTGGAAGTAATGCTTTAACTTCTAAATGGTGAATACGAGAGCCAAACACAACTTTTTGATAGGAGAGTACTTCAGTTCATTTGGCGTCATCATTCGACTCAAGTAGTACAAAGCACTCTCTTTTCCCTTTTCATTTTCTTGAGCAAGCAAAGCTCCATCAGAACATCCTTGAGCAGCAATGTAAAGTAACAAAGGCTTTCCAAGAGTTGGTGCAACTAACACTGGAGAATTTATCAGGTAAAACTTCATACTTTCAAATGCATTACTGCAAGCTTCATCCCACTCAAATAGCTCATTCTTTCGTGTTAATATGGTTACATCTGCCTGATAAATTTGAAATGAATCTCCATAGATATGCCAACCTACCTTGCAAACTTCTTACCTTATGCACATTGCATGGCTCGGGCATGTTCAAAATGACATCAACCTTTGCTTGGTTAATTTCAATACCTCGTTGATGCACAATGAAGCCAAGAAATTTTCCAGAAGTAACCTCAAGTGCACATTTCAAAGAATTCATCTTCAGTTGATAATGACGAAGTCATTAGAACACACTCCTCATATCTTCAAGGTGATTTTGTCGCCTCTTCGACTTCACGACCAAATTATCGACATAACATTCTACATGTTTATGTAGCATATCATCAAAGATCTTTTGCATTGCTCTTTGGTATGTTGTACCAGTGTTTTTCAATCCAAAAGGCATTACCTTGTAGCAATAAATACCCTTGGGAGTTCTGAATGTAGTTTTTTCCTCATCTTTAGGTGCCATGCGAATTTGGTTGTATCCAGATGAGCCATCCATGAAAGATAATGCTTCATCCCTAGTTGTGGCATCGACCATAATCTCTGTAATAGGAGGCAAAAAGTCACCCTTCGGACAAGCATTATTCAAGTCTCTCTAAAATCAACACAAACACGAATCTGTCCATTCTTCTTTCTTATATGTACAATACTAGATATCCATGTTGGATATCTGACTTCTCGTATGAACCCAACTTCAATAAGTTTATTCACTTTACTTTCTATTGGTGGGACCAGTTCCGGTCAAAAGTGACGTTGAGCTTGTTTCATAGGCTTTGCCCCTCGTTTGGTGGATAAGTGGTGAACAACAACTTTAGGATCCCGTCCTGGCATTTCTTTATACGACCAAGCAAACGCATCCTTGAACTCATGCAAAAGTTCAATATACTCCTTCTCTTCTTCAATTGACAAAGGAGCACTAATGTAGATTGGTTTGTGATCTTCCTCGGTTCCTAGATTGACTTTCTTCAACTCGTCAACAATAGCCTTCACACCTTCTTCAAGTTTAGGTGGAGCATCCTTAGCATCTTATTCTTCAACATGTTCTTCATCGACAACAGTAACATAGTATGATGATCCCACACTTTCTTCATCTTCTTCCTTCGGCTCAGTACATACCATTATGTGAAACTTTGCTTTCAATACTGAACCGCAGCCTACAACAAGAATTTTACGCTTCTTCATTCTTGAAGGAATTTTGCTGCAGACTTTTCCCCAAAGGTAGGTTTTATGTTTTTGGATCCTTTTTGAAGTACAAGCTATGTTATATCTCTCGTGTAGGTTCTTTTGTTACTGTTGGAGCTATTCTATCAAACACAGACGTTTGTGCATTAATTTTCCTTGGATGATCAAAGGAAAAGTTGTCTTCTACATATGATTCCTCATCTTCTACAGAAATGTAATAATTAGAGGTACGTTTTATAGCAATTCGGATTGAAGAAGGTTGGACATATCCGATACCAACACGAGAGTTCTTTGATACTTCATTGCTTCCTTGTACTTTTTGATTAACTGCTGCCATAGGTAGCGTTCCCAACTTACCTTTCAATCGACTATTATATCCAGCCTTTACCAATAATCTGTAAGCATTGGGATCAAATCCTTCTTCAGTCCTTTTATTAGGTAATTGGTCATGTTCGACCTTTGCCCCTTCCACAGGATGTACAAGTCCTCTAAGGATTGATTTCTACTGCTTGACTGGCACAATTGATGTCAATGGCATAGTAAAATCCTTCAATGCTTCAACTTTCATGAAAGGTGATTGTCCTTATTTTCTCATCGACCTAGGAACATAAGACAAAACATTAGAAACAGATTCTCATTCTTGTCTTGCTTTCGTGTGTTTGAAGCATACTCCATAATCGTTACAACTTTCTCTGTCAACAATGACTCTCCTTGGAAAAATGAGTTATCTTGTTGTTCTTCCACCTTTGCGAGTACTAATCATTTCTCACGGGGCTCCACAGCATTACCACGGAGATAAAATTTGACATTTGCAATATATGCTTCAACTTCAGTAAAAGATTTGTTATCTGCCACTACCTTTTTCACAATACCATTGCTCAAATATATAAAAAATTGATGCAATGTTGAAGGTACCACTCTATTATTGTGCAACCATGGTCTTCCTAGCAACATATTATAGAAAGTTTTGTAATCCACTACGTGAAAAAGCACACTTGAAGTCATTTATCAATCAGGAGATCAAGTCTGACAACACCAATAGCTCTTTGTCCTCCTTGGTTGAATCCTTGTTTCATAAGTCGACTTTGCAAGAGTTCTTCCACATGGATTTCGTATTCCTTCAACGTGCAAAGTGGGAGAATATTAACTGCAGAACCTCTATCCAGTAGTATTCTATTCATCCTCTTCTGACGCACATATCCAGATACGAAAATGGTCTATTATGCGATTTTGATCCCAATAAGAGATCATCATCAGTGAAGTTTATTGAGGTCATACAGGTGTTTACCATCGAAGAGAAGTCATATTTCTTTGTAGAATATTCACCGGGTGATGTTTCTTTAGTATTACCAACTCCCTCAACATGTATGGTCAAACATGATGTTGTTAACCGCTTTTGGAAGAATAGTTGATTCTTTTGACATTTGACCGATGTACAATCGTCATTAACATCAACAATCTCTGCAACTCTTAGAACTTCAGCTATGTCACGATAAAGATCATTTACTCCAAGTTTCATTGGTTCGAATTGGGCGAAATTGATCAAAGGGCATGATGATGACAGAACATTTTTGGAAGATTCTTTTGTGCTCATACACAAAGGAGAGTCGAGCATAATGCTCGTCTGATTAGCAGTTACCTTTTCCTCCTCCAACAGTATTTGTCCCTTGCGAGCTAAATCCATTACCTTGTCTTTAAAGACAAAATATTACTCAATAGAATGACCAATAAGACGATGAATTTACAATAATTTGGATCACCAACCTGATTTGCCTATCCTGGTCGCCTCATTTTAGGTAATTCAATCAATCAAGCACTCAGCATATCATCGAATATTTCTGACACATCTGAATCAAGAAAGGGATAATTCTTCCCTTTTCTTTTCTCCAATGTCGGCTTTCTTTTTGGTAGACTTGACGGAATGTCATTCTTCTATGCAAAGTTCTTGCTTACTTTAGTTGCTATTCTGATTGGAGCAATAGTCGCTACAAAAGACTCTTTCACCTCAGGCTTAGACAAATGTTTATTTATCTTGTTAAAATATTGTTTCTCTTTTCTGCGTGGTTTAGCAACAAAATTTCCTTGATCTCCATGAGTTTTGATGCTCAACTCCATGTTGTGGGCACGAGTAGCTAATTCTTCAAATGTATTTGGTTGGATGCCTTTCAGGATATACTAAAGGCTCTAATGCATTCCTTGAATGCACATCTCGATGGTTGACTTCTTGCACAGTCGATCTCTATAATCCAAGTTCAAACTCCTCCACTGATTGATGTAGTTAACAATAGGTTCATCTTTCCACTGATTGGTATGACTGAGTTCAAGCATACTTACATTTGTTTGGTACTATAGATGTGATTCAGGAATTCTATCTTAAGTTGATCCCAATTGTCAATTGATCCTGGTGTAAGGTCAATATACCAATCAAGGCATTTTCCTTTGAGAGAACGGAAAAATTGCTTAACGAGAAGATCTCCTTCCGTTCTGGCATTGCTGCACATTTCCACAAAATGGGCGACATACTGCTTAGGATTACCTTTGCCATCAAATTGTTGCAGTTTTGGAGGTTGATAGCCTACAAGCATTTTTCAAATTATCAATCTTCCTTAAATATGGTTTGGAATATGCAAAGGAAGATCTTGAACTTCCTTCATATCTATCCTTTATCGTCCTCTCGATAAAGTTCTTGAATTCATCGATGGGAATAGATCTATCTGCTGAAACATGAACACTTCTTTCTTGTTTAACGATCTTAGATCCATCAACATATTTAGACTCCTTTTCAACAGTCTTGATGGTTCCGACATCATTGTATCCTTCTCCTTGCATGGATGTAACATTTTTCTGTGTTTCTTCAGCACGCTTTTGTGCAGTTTGACTAGACTCACCGTTGTTGCTTATTAACTGAGCGATCACATGATCTTGATTTGCTGCATGCATCGCAAGATTCTCCACCAGTTTTGTCAGATTTGCTAGTTGCTCCTCTATGGTTAACTTGTCTTCCATCATGATTGGTATCACTCTGTACTTGCAGAAAAATTATCATTATCAACAACTAAATTTCCACGACCGGCATATGTAGAGTCCATGACGAGATCTTCATCGTCTGATTCAAATTTGTCTGAATCAGAACTGTGTTCCAACAATGATAGTGTCATTTGGACGATCTTACCTACATTGCCTTTGAGTTGATTCTGCACAGGAGCAACATCAAAGCAAGGATTATCATATTTGAGGGTTGAACTGCCAGCAACTTGCATTTGTGAAGCGGGAAACATTCTTCCTTTGCTTCGAGTGGTGGGTCCAATTTATGTCTCAAACTTCACAATGTTAGTGCCAGTATCAGAGGTGACACTCTTTAAAACAGCCTTGTTGATGCCTTCGTTCTTTGACTCCATTGATGGTATTTGATAGAAAACAGATGAGCGGTAAGGATGTCACACTGGGCGTGCCAAACTTGTGAACAGTGATTTTTCGTATGCAAATTGAAATCGATGTAATAAAATATATTTCATTAATTTGTGAATATGGGTTACAATCTCCTATTTAATTTGCTGATTCTCTTTGTCAATGGATTCAAGGGCCCTTTGGGCTTAATCTCGATCTTTGATTTGATATCTCCGAGGGCTGTTTGGGCTTGATCTCGGAATGAATTTGGACTTGGAAGAGGAAGGATCTAATATTACAGAGCTTCTCTACATCCAAGAGTTGTGTTCTTTGAAGCTCTCTCTTGGCCTTCTATTTATAGAGGAAGGGGAGTCTCAAGCCTTGCCACGTGTCAACATGAGATTTATCACGTTAAATTAGAAAAAGTAATTAGTAAATGGTAATAAGTAAGAAGTAAAAAGGTAAAGTATAAGGGTAATTAGTAAATAAAAGTAAAAGTTAATTAGGTGGAATTTTTGTTATCACAAAATTACTATTTTTATAAATTACAACATTTTACTATCTATACTTATCAGACATAATTTTTTTTTTTTTTAGTTTTCATCAATCTAAAAAAATAAAGAAAATTAAAAAAAAAAAGTTAATAATTTTATAAATCCCTTATTTTGTATGTCCATTAATATACTCTATGTAATTAAACTTCCACTATTCTATGTAATATTAACCCCCTATTCATTTAGAAGATAATGGAAATTTATGTGTAGAAGGTTGTGGGGGAATTTATGTGTGTGTATATATATCTATATATGTATGTATACATTGATCCCTATAAATAGGTGAATAGTTCACATGAAATATTACAAGAAATATAGTAGAGTTACACTTATATTGCTCTGTCTTTGTTCTCTTATTTTAGCTTTATTTTTATCTTATTTTATAGTAATTTTATAACACATTATCAACATGAGTTTGCTTTCCTGAGAACTAATTTGTTTTTGTGATATTTTTCTACATTGATAGGTAAGTTTTTATTTTGATTATTTATCATATCAAATCTTTCAAAACTCGAGTTTCTAACTCTTGATATTTTCGGGAAGAACTATTTATCATAGATACTAGATGCCGAAATTCATCTTGATGCTATGGGTCTCGAGGACACCATAAAAGAAGGAAATGTTGTATCAATGCAAGATCACCATCTTCATGAAGGACTAAAGTCTGAATATCTTATAGTAAAAGATCCACTTGTTCTTTGGAAAAATTTAAAAGAAAGGTATAACCAACAAAAATTGTTATTCTTCCAAAGGCTCGTCAGAATTGGATACATTTGTGATTGCAATATTTTAAATCTGTTAGTGAGTATAACTTCACGATATTTCGTATAAGTTCTAAGTTAAAATTGTGCAGAGAAAAAATGATATGTTAGAGAAAATATTCTCTATTTTTCATGTCTCAAATGTGCTCCTGCAGCAGCAGTATCGAGAAAAATGATTTACAAAATACTTACAATTAATTTCATATGTTCTTTGTGGTTGAACAAAATAATGAGCTGTTATTAAAAAATCATGAAGCCTGTCCCACGAGGTCTGCTCCATTCTCTGAAGTGAATGTGACAATGATGAATAATAATGGAGGGACGTGGTCGCGGTCGTGGTCAAGGCCGTGGACGTGGTCATAATAATAAATATGTGTCTTACCACAAAAAGTGGAATAATAATAAAGAGAAAAAATAAGACGGCACAAGTGGACAAAGAAAAATTGTCAAAAAATATGAAAATTCATGTTATTGTTGCGGAATGAAAAGACATTGGTCACGTACATGTTGTACTGCAAAACATCTTGTTGATCTTTATTAAGCCTCGCTAAGAGAGAAGGAAAAGGATATTGAAACAAATCTTGCAAATTTTTTTGATGACCTTGACAATGATCCTATTGATGCTACACACTTAGATGTGTCAAATTTTTTTGTTAATCTGCAAGAAAATAATGATATTCTTGGTGGTGGAGAATATCTTAAATAAATGTTCTAGTATTAATTTTTTTTTTTTTTTTTAAGAATTGTTGATTTATTTTAGTTTTTCAATAATTGTTTTGTTCTGGTTTTCAAGAATTGTTAAATTTATATTAGTGATTACTTATATTTCTTTTTATGAAATTGAAGTATATTTATATTTAATATTTATTTAGTTAGTTTATAATATCTATTTCTTCTTTATAATATTCTTATGTATTATTTTTTTTATTTCTTATTTATAATATTTTTTATTTTTGTTTGAAGAATATGGATGAGGATATATGCCTCGCAAACAGTGCAACTATACTCATATTATTCTTAAAAATAGAAAATATTTCATTGAAATAAAGATGGGTGATGCATATGTTTCTACAATTTCAGTTAGTACAAAATTAATTGAAGGTTCCAGAAGAGCAATTATAATATTACATAAAGGAACAAAATTAACAATAAACAATGTTTTATTTTCAATGAAGCCTCAAAGAAACATATTAAGTTTTAAAGATATTCGTTTTAATGGATATCACAATGAGACTGTAAATGAGGTAAACGAAGAGTACCTTTATATTACAAGCATTGTTTCGGGAAAGAAAATTATATTAGAAAAATTACATACATTTTCTTCCGGCTTGTACTACACAAAGATTAATGCAATTGAAACACATGCGACAATAAACCATAAGTTTATTGATACAAAAACGTTTAATATTTGGTATGATCGGTTAGGTCATCCCGACTCTAGTATGATGCAAAGAATTTTCATATGATGCTTGTTCTCAAGGTAAATTGATTATTAAACCATCACCAGATAAAGTTAGAATTGAATCTCCTACATTTTTGGAAAGAATTCAAGGTGATATATGTGGACCAATTCACTCTTCATGTAGACCATTTCGGTATTTTATGGTTCTAATAGACGCATCTAGCAGATGGTCTTATGTATGCTTATTATCAACTCGCAACTTGGCATTTGTGAGATTGCTTGCACAAATAATAAAATTATGAGCATAATTTTCAAATTATACAATTAAATCAATACGTTTAGATAATGTTGGTGAATACTCTTCCCAAGCTTTTATTGACTATTGTAAGTCAATTGGCATAAGTGTTGAACATCTTGTAGCTCATGTTCATACACAAAATGAGTTAGCTGAATTGTTTATTAAACGACTTCAATTGATAGTTATATCTTTGCTTATGAGAACAAAACTTCTTGTTTTTGTTTAGGGCCATGCAATTTTACATGCAGCAGCATTAGTAAGCATCTAACTAACAAGTTCTCATAAATTTTCTCAATTACAATTAGCTTATGGTCGGGAGTCAAATACTTCCCATTTTAGAATTTTTGGATGTGCGATGTATGTTTTATAGCTCCACCACAATGGACAAAAATGGTCCACAAAGAAGATTGAGAATATATATTGGGTTTGATTCTCCTTCTATTACAAGGTATCTTGAGCCTATGACTAGAGATCTTTTTACGACACGATTTGCCGATTGTCATTTTGATGAATCAATATTTCCAATATTAGGGGGAGATAAAGAAAAGCAGTTTGGTAAGAATATTACATGGAATACTTTGTAACATTTTGATACTCGAACAAATCAATGTGAACTTGAAGTTAAAAAAATAATTCACTGACAAAGTATAACAAATCAATTGCTAGATGCATTTAGTGACTTAAAGAGAGTGACAAAGTCACATGTACCAGCTACAAATGTTCTTGTACGGATTAATGTCAATCCGTTAATAAAGTAGCAAAAGAGTCTCTAGCACGATAGAACGTGGTAGACCAAGTGGTTCTAAGGATAAAAATCTCTGAAAGAGAAAAGGGCAAATATTCAAAATGAGCCTATTGAAAATAATAATACTCATGAAGAGTCAAGATAGATAACAAAAGAAGTTCAAGTATCTGAAGATACTAAAAATATTGAAAAAGTGGAGAATGATGAGATCTCAATAAATTATATCTCTACGGGAAAACTATTGAATCAAAGAGAAATAATTGTTGACAACATTTCATATATAACGTAGCATTAGCTTTTAAATGAAAATGATGATCATGAGCCAACTTCCGTTAATGAATGTCGATGTAGAAATGATTAGTTGAAATGGAAAGATGCAATTCAAACAAAATTGAACTCACTGGTAAAACGTGAAGTTTCTGGACCTGTAGTTTAGACGCCTGAAGATGTCATACCTATAGGGTACAAATAGGTATTTGTGTGAAAAAGAAACTAGAATATAATTGTGTGAGATATAAGGCACGACTTGTTGCACATGGTTTTTCACAAAGACTTGGAATTGACTATGATGTTACATATTCTCCTATAGTAGATGCAATTACATTTGTTATCTCCTTAATTTGGCAACTAATGAGAAACTTGATATGTGTCTTATGGATGTAATTACAACTTATTTATATGACTCACTTGATAATGATATTTATTTGAAAATTCTTGAAAGATTTAAAATGCCTGAAGCACATAAATCGAATTCATATTCGATAAAATTATAGAGATCTTTGTATGGTTTAAAGCAATATGGGCGTATGTGGCACAATCGTCTCAGTGAGTATTTGTTGAAAGAAGGTTATCAAAATAACCAAATTTGTCCGTGTGTTTTCATTAAGAAAGAAAATTTGGGATTTGTTATAATTGTTGTATATATTGATGATTTAAATGTTATTAGAATTCCTGAAGAGATTTCAAAAGCGGTAGATTCTTTGAAGAGAGAATTTGAGATGAAAGATCTCAAAAAACCAAAATTTTGTCTTAGCCTGCAGATTGAGTACTTGAAAATATAACTGAAATTTTTGTACATCAGTCAACTTATGTAGAAAAAGTCCTTAAAATATTTTATATGGATAAAGCATATCCATTGAGTACTCCAATGGTTGTTCGATCACTTGATGTGAAAAAGGACATTTTTTGACCTTGTGAGGATAATGAAGAACTTCTTGGTCCTGAAGTATCATATCTTAGTGCAATAGGTGCATTAATGTATCTTACTAATAATACAAGACCTAACATAGCTTTTGTTGTTAATTTATTAGCAAGGTTTAGCTCATGTCCAACTAGAAGACATTGAAATGGAGTTTAAACATGTCTTTTGATATCTCGAAGGTACAATTGACATGGGATTATTATATGCCAACAGTTCTAAACCACAACTCATTGGTTATGCTAATGCCGGTTACTTGTCCGATCCACATAAGGTCAGATCACAAATAGGGTATCCTTTTACATGTGGAGGCATCGTTGTTTCATGGCGTTCTATCAAATAGACACTTATTGCTACTTCTTCAAATCATGTAGAAATTACAGCAATTCATGAAGAAAGTCGTGAATGTGTTTGGTTAAGATCAATATCTCAACACATTTGATAGACATGTGGTTTATCTTCTGACAAGGAATCTCTAACAATAATTTATGAAGATAATGCTGCATATATAGCTCAATTGCAAGAAGGATATATCAAACAAGATCACACAAAGCATATTTCTCCAAAATTCTTCTTCACACATGATCTTCAGAAAAGCGGTGATATTGATGTCCAACAAATTTGTTCAAGTGACAATTTGACAAATTTATTTACAAAAGTATTACTGATTTCAGCTTTTAAAAGACTAGTCCGTGATATTGGAATGTGTTGTTACAAAGATCTTATGTAATGATAAAGGAAAGTGTACGAGGAACAGTGTACTCTTTTTCCTTCACTAGAATTTTTTCCACTTAGTTTTTCTCTAGTAAGGTTTTAATGAGGTATATTTCTTATATAATGGACATCCAAGTGGGAGTTTTATAATTGATATTCCATATAGTTAAACTTCCACTACTCTATGTAATATTAAGCCCCATGTAACCCCCTATTCATGTAGAAGATAATGGGAATTTAAATATAAAATGTTGTGCAGAATTTATGTATATGTGTATATATATATATATATATGTATACATTGATCCCTATAAATAAATAAATAATTTCACATAAAATATTACAAGAAATATAATAGAGTTATACTCATATTACTTTATTTTTGTTCTCTTATTTTAACTTTATTTTTATCTTATTTTATAGTAATTTTATAGGAAATAAAAATAATCAGCGTGCCATAAAAAAAAAAAAAAAAACTTTTACGGAAAAAAAAAAAAACTTACAATCTTATATATAATAAATAGATAACTAAATTAAATTATATATCATCAATTAAAAGTGTTTTTAAAATAAATAAAAAAAATTATAATTAAACATACTTTTGTATTCAAAATTCTTACAATTATTAACATACTAAAAAATTCAAAAAATAAGACGTGATAATAAAATATCCTACATATTTAATTTCTCCCCATATCGTTTACAATATATCCTGAAATATTATCTAAAATATTAATAAAAAAAAAATTATATTATTTTAATTAATTTAAAAACTAACGTTACAATATTTCTCACCATCACTATGCATGTGCTGTAACACTTGATATGTTCTTAGCAAGACGGTGACTTCCTTGCAAAGGAATATTGAGTTCCCTCATCATTGAAAGCATTCCGGCCGGAAGCCTAACCACCAAATATCCAGTGAGAGAAAAAGAACATCAGTAACTAATCAGAGGATGGCTAAGAGCAACAGTTAATCAAACTAATGCAGGCAGTAAATAGTGTCTCGTGTTCAAGGGATGCCATAGCATTATGCTTTGTATCACATGGTAACCATAGACTTGGGGTGAAATTAATTGGATAAGAGCCCATAGACTTGGATTTCTGTTATATATTATGAAAATAAACATCAGTGGCAAGACCAGATAAATGTGTAAAAGCATAATAGAAATATGAAATTGATTTTAATTCTGAAACAGCACAGAGATGCTTTTGTACTCAATTAAGAACAACACAGCCATCCAATCATATGACTTGTACATATATATATATATATATATATCAATCAGCCCAATGTGGATTGAGATCAAACTATCTTTCAAATGCTGTAGTACATTGA
>JAXGGT010032148.1:0-13605 GCA_035583425.1 Marsdenia floribunda
TTAAATTTTAATTTCAAATTAATTTTATTTAAATAACTTAATATATTAATATATTTAATAACTTAATAATTTTAATTTTAATCCAGATGATGGACGGGATATTGATGAGGACTCTGATACACTCTTTAGTTAAAGTAGCAGAAGGTGAGAATCAAAGACTTTTTCTTGCCAAAAAAGAAAAAATTGCAAGTTTCAACGGTGGAGGCTGTTAAACAATCCCGTCTGTCCCGTCTGAGGTCACCTCAAACGATTCATAATGCATTGGTGGTAGTGGCCGACCAGTAAAGCAAGATGCATAATGCATTGCGTGATCGTTACTACTACTCATATCATATATCATAAGCCCAAAATTAAAATTCGCGTCAATTTAATTAATTACAAAAATTAACATCAATATTTTTTATTAAAAAAAAAATTTTAACCTTTTATTGTAAAAATATATATATATATATATATATAACTTTTAAATATTCTTTTAAATGATACTCAATTTTTTAAATTTTATCACCAGACATGACCTCACACCCTTTAAAAGATAATAAATATTACTGATTATTTTCAATAAAAATTGAAATACTTTGAAATTTACTTTCATTTATAAATAATAATAATAAATGCATTATAATTATAAAGTACTAATTAAGAAAGATATTAGCCGAAAAAATATAAACAAAGTTTACATTATTCATATAATTGACAAATAATATATATATATATATATTACAAGTAAAAAAACACAAAAAATTAAAAGTATGAAAAATTTAAAAATATATATAGTTCTAATTTTTTTTTTTTTTTATATAATTATTAGACCATCTATTCTAGAAAACTATTACTTCGACTAATTTGAATTAAGTTTAAAATATTTTCATCTATTCATTTTAAATATCCATCAACTTTAATTTTTTTTTTTTCTTTAAGAATATAAAAATTTGTAGAGTTACAAGTATAAAAAAATAAAATAAAGAAAACAATTATTAATAATTTTATAAAGAATATTAAGCGTCAAAATCAATGTTTTCAGAACCTGAACGGTGATGAAACCGAAAAAGTTAGTTGTTCATGGTTTAATGGTCGGACTGCAATTGAACCACAATTGAACCATAATTGGTAAAAATATATATATATCTTTAAAACTATTTAGTAATATTTATATTTTATATTTCTTTAAAAATAAAAACAATTAAGATTAACAAAATATTTACTTTAATCTTTACAATTAATAACTAGTCAATATTCGCAATTAGTAACTTTCACAATACTATCTACTTATTAAAACTTATATTATTAAAATTTTGTTTAATCATCAATCTATCTACTTAATTAATTAATTAATCTAAATATATATATATAGTGACCTTTCCATATTTTATTGCCATCTAAGGCTAAAAAATAAGCACAGAAATTCCACATAATTAATTTAATTAACATCCCACGATGGCATATTCTACCCTATTCTCAAGCATTTTAATTTGGAGGAATTGAATAATTCCCCCCACACCCTATTAAAATAATCCAATAATCAACTCTTTTTTAGTTATACAATATATATATATATATATAATTAATTAGCCTTCCTAAACAAAGTATCTCATATGCAATTCAAGTTTGAATTGGAAACTTAATATTCTAATTATTCAAGTATCTTTGTTTTTTGTTGAGTCATCCTTTTGAGTCACCATGCTGAGTCTCATTGGTTTTTATCTTGAATCTTCTGAAGAGTAGCCATGTGCCCTTTCTTGTTTGTGGTTCTCTTTTTCATGTTTTGTACATGCAGGACACGTGTCTGGTTGATGTTTTCTGTAATAACATATCCTTTGTTGAGCTATAGGGCTGGATCTGATAATTCCTTTTTCGAGCAATTTGATTTTTGTCTGGATATATATTTCTACTGCGACAAGTGTCTTTCTAGCTGGACTTATCATAACTGATGAATGGATCTTTTTGCCGCCATATGTTCTAATGCCTTTCTTGAAACTTCCTTCCAATCCTTGTAAAATTATCCTAATTCCAATTGCTCTTCTATAATAAATATCATTTTCCACATATTTTTTGTAATCTTTCTTATATTTGTATGTATTTATTGAAAAACTTTCAGCTTTTCCCATCTGAATAAAATGATATGTAGGATATCTTTCTTCCTAATAAAAATCAGGTCCTGCTAACATAAATTTAAGTACTAAAATATCTTTTGGAGAAATTGTAGGGTTATTCATATATAAATCTTTAACTCCTTCTTGTACCCAAGAGGGTAATAAGGATATCTCAAAAAATTTTGGTGGACTTAAATATATCGAATTTATAGTACCAAAATCATACCATTTTCTTATTTTCTGAGTAGGAGTATCTTGTAAATAATTAATTCTGGGATAAATTCCAGAAAAATCTATATATCTGTATTCAGCATTATCAAGTGTATATAATTCTTTCATTAAAATCTGTTGTTCTTCAACAAAAGGATGAACATTATGTAAAGAACTAATTTTAGAAGAACAACTTTCTACAATTTGTTTATCTTTTTGGGGTCTTAAAGAGATATTAGAAGTAGGTTTTGTAATATGAGGAGGTGAGATCTCCATGACATCTCTTGAAGAAGAGGAAGATTCAGCTTTTTCTAGTTCTATTTTTTCAAATAAACTTTTTATCATAGTATATAGCATTTCAAAATATCCTATTTTTGATGAAATCATTTTTGCTTCTGAAAGTAATAATTCACTAGTTTGATTATTCATGCCTGGAAGATTAGCTATATCTATAATATCTGAAAGATTATCTTTAATAGAAAAAACATGTTTTACCATATCATCATGTAATTTGAGTGTCTTTTTAAATACTTCTGTCATCTCTAGTCAAGAAATCTGCAAGAATATTTTTATGAGATCTGATAAGTTCAATTTCAAATTGATATTCAGATAGTAACATTTGTCATCTAATTAATCTTTTATATTCAGGTCTAGAAGGTAAATTATTTCTAATAAAAGCTTTTACCTGTGTATTATCTGTTCTTAAAGTAAACATTTTAGGTAGTAGAAAATAATAAAATTTTTGATAGTTTTTCACAACTGCTAATAGTTCTTTTTCTTTAATATGATATCTGGTTTGAGTATCAGAAAAAGTACGAGAAAAATATCTACAAAGTGTTTCTCCTATTTTCTTATTATCCTCATGTTCTATCTTTTTCAAGATTCCACTCCAAAATCTCTCTATAGCATCAGTTTCTAAAATTAATTCATCATTTTCTAATGGTAAAGGTAATCTAGGTAAATTATGACAAAGTGTCTTTATCTGTTTAACCTCATTTTCTAAAACAGAATCAAAACTAAATATTCTATCTTTCTTTAGCAAATCTTGTAATGGTTGTTTTAAACCAGCTAAATTTGGTATAAAATCAGAAGCATAATTTAATATTCCTAAAAAACTTTGTACTTGTTTTTTATCTTTTAATTTATCAGGAAAATCCTTAAGTTTTTCACTAATATGATTTTGTAATTCTATACCAATATTATCTATTTTGAATCCCAAAAACTCTATTTTTTCCTGTAGTAGTTTAGCTTTCTTTTCAGATAGAACTAATCCATGATTTTTACAAAGATCACAGAAAATATCTAAATGTTATAAATGTGTTTCAATATTATCAGAAATTACTAATATATCATCAACATAGACAAATATAAAATTATAATCTTTGAAAATATTATCCATTTTTCTTTGAAATATCTGAGGAGCATTTTTTAATCCAAAAGGCATTACTAACCATTCATATTAGCCTTGAGGGGTCAAAAAAGCAGTATATGGTATACTATCAGGATACATTTTAATTTGCCAAAAACAACTTTTGCAATCAAATTTTAAAAATATCTTCTTATTACGGGTCATATTTATTGAACTTTCTTTATGAGGTAAAAAGTATCCATAAAAAATTGTATTATCATTTAATTTTTTATAATTTATCACCATTCTAACTTTTCCTCTTACTACCTCTGCATGCTTTCTTACTATAAAAGCAGGGGAACTATGAGAAGACTTACTTTCTCTAATCAAATGGGCATCTAATAATTCTTTTAATTGTTGTTTAAATCCATTTCTATCTTCTTCATTGTATCTCATAGGTATAACTCTTATAATTTTTTCTTGATCTTTCATTTCTAATTTTGTCATAAGTTGATTATTATCCAAAAATTGTAGAGGGTTGTCTGAATAACATTGTTGTAATTTGGCTTTTATTTGTTCTATATCTAAGTTTCATTGATTTAAATGAATATGGTATTCTAGTAAAGGTGTACTTTTTAAAAAAATTGGTTTGGAACTGTATCCTATATCACCACGCTGGGCTATGCGAGGTTTAAAATTAATAGGGAAAGATTTAGCATATGCAATCTTTAATCTTTTAACAACTATCAGATGATGACACGGAGTTTTAAAAGTAATCTGATAAGTAAGAGTATTAAAAGTAAATTTATGAAATAATTGTAGGAAATTATTTCCTAGTAAATTATCTGTACCAGTGTTATGAAAATAAAAAAGAGGACATTTAATTAGAAATGTTCCTAAAAGTATGATAGGTTTTTCTATACCTTGAGAAATTTCAATAATATTATTAGAAATATCTCTACCTTTTATAGGTTTTAATGTTTTATGATAGTGTTGTGGAAAACAATCAGGTTTACATAAACAAGATCCTAATCCACTATCTAAAAAGGCAACAAAATATTTAGCTTTAAATTCTTTATACGTAATTCCTATGGAAATATAAATGCTATAAGGACTTGTCATTTTGGAATGTAAATTAATTTTCCTTGATATGTTATCTTTATTTCGTATGAAGTTATCTGATATGGTTTAACATTTTCTAAGAAAGTTGTTCCAAGCATAATTTCTAATGTATCATTATATCCTTCATTTTCTATTAATAATCTAATGTTTAAAATTTCTTTTCCAAATTTTACTAGGGTTTCTACTGCCTCATTGATTTCATGTAATTCACCATTAAAGTTTATGTATTGATGATGATTATCTAAATGATATTTTTGTATGTTCTGACATAATTTATGACTAATGTAATTTTCACTAGCTCCTGTATCTATAACAATATTTACTAGTGTAAAACATTTACCATCAAAGTATTCTCCTTGTATCTTATAATTATTATAATTCTTATTCTTCGGAAATATTATCCCTTTATTTATTTGTTCTACGGGTTTAGTTATTGCTTTTGTATCTGTAAAAGATAATCTTGGAATTGATTGGTTTGTTAACATTAAAGGTTTTTCCTGTAAATCTAGATTTAATGGTATTGTATCTATTTCTTGTATTATTGGAGTACTAAGTATTTGTATTTGACATAATCCATTGAATAAATAACAATAATCTATTGTATCTTTTATACTAAAATATTCTGAGTGATGTGTATTAGAAATTGCATAAGAAATAGCATATGTAATAGAATAGGGTCTATTGTTGTTATAGAAAAATTCTTTTCTATTAAAGTCTTGAATAAGGCTTAATGTTTTATCAAAATCTTTATCATTTATATTATAAGCTATTCTTAGGTATATATTAAGTTTTAGTTTGCTATATTGAAGATTTCCTCTTAATATTCCTAAACATACTTCTTCTCTATTTCTTATCCTATTATTCATAATGGCTAAATCTATTGGTGTATCTAATCCTTCTTTAAATGTAGCTTTTATAATTATCTGTATTGCTCCTATATGAACCCATCCTAAATTATTTCTTATTTCGGGTTTTATCTTTCGTAATTTATCTTGAAAACTTTTCTTTGTTAATAAAGGTATTATTACTTTATTAGAAGTTAAAGATATTTCTAAAGCTCTTTCTTATATATTTAATCCAAAATATAATAAATGTTTCCTAGGTTTTATTCCTAATCTTTCTAATGTGTTTACTTTGAATCCAGAATAATTTGATAAAGAAAAATCTTCTTTTTGTATTTGTTTTAATTTTTTCTTATCTATTAATAATTCTCTTTTATATTCTCCATATTGTTCTTCTTCGTTATCTATTAAAGATATATCATTATCTTGGTTTGATGTTTCAGCTAGATCACTCATCTTCTAAAGTTTCAGTATATTCAGTGTCTGTTAAAATAAAAATACTTTCATATGTACTTAATGTTTCAAAATCATTTATTTGTATAAATTTTCTTGTTTGTATCATATTATTTATATCTTCATCTATCTCAAAAGTTTTCTTATTTTTATCAAATTTCTTGGACAGTTGTTAGCATAGTGTCCAAGTTCTTTACAGTAATAACATCTACATTCATGTACTCTTTTCTTTCTTCTTTTATAAAACTTCTTTTTAGGTTTAAAAGCTTTTCTTTTATAATATCTAGCTTTTCTTTTCTTAAAATATCTCTTTTTGTATTGCTTTCTCTTTTTATATTTTCTTTTAATCTTTCCATAATAATATTGACTATCACATCCCATTATTAGGGGCATTTTAGGATTATCACAACATAAAGATATTCTTTTCTTTAATCCTCTTGTCATTTTAGCTAAAATAGCATCTCCACACCATTCATTAAGTTTATCTCTAACATGAGCTATTCTTTTTCCTTAAGTATCTGTATCTCCTGGATTATATGTATCTATTAGTTTTTGTCCCCAAGTATCAGGTATTTTAGCAAAAAATAATGGTAAATAACTCATTGTATTAGGAACTTGATTATAAATATGATAATAATAATCTTGAAATACACAAATATATCTGTCTATTTCACATATATCACACAATTGTAATCTTAAGAATGCAATAGCTTATTTATTTATCGTTCCTGGGTCTTTAAAGAAATTACCTTATCCACAGAATTCTAATTTAAAAACTTCAACCACTCTAGTAATTATATTTGCCGTATTTTTATCCTTTTCAAATGTACTAGAAATTGTATCTGGAGTTAAATTTTTCCAATATCTTAATGCACTGTTTACTAGACTCCTTTCTATAAAATGTTTAACTGAGCTAAATCCCTTTTATTACTGCAACAGCTATTCTTAAGGTTGTTTCCCATTTATCTATAACTTCTTCTATATTAGTTATACAATCTATATCAAGATATATACCGAAAGGATTTATAGGTTCTCCTTTCATTTTGTCATATGGTGTATATCTATCTGGATGTTGTTGATAAGCAATACTTAAACCTGCATATCCTCTAATAGATCTATCAAAAGTTTAGGATTTTGTTCCACAACTACTGGGTATATCTGTTACATGGGGACTCCATTCAGGACGTATCTCTGGTTTTACTTCAGTAGTTTTTATGTTTATGAAATTATTATCATTTATATCTATATCTCCTATTCTTGTAACTAGATTATCTATATCAGATGAAATAATATCTTCTTCACTACATGTCATTTCCTTTGTATCCTTTAGGAATTTTTAATTTAGATAAATGTCTAATAATATGATTATCATGTATAACTTCTTTTCTTTTTTCACTTATAATTTCTACTTCTTTTCCTTTATCTTTTTGAATTAAAGTTCTAATCAAAGTACTTACTTTATCTATCTCAGTCATAATTTTTTCATTATAAAATATTATAGTTTTTTGTATTTCTACTAAGTCCTTATCTATTTTTAAAGGATGTTCTCCTTCTTTAATAATGTTAGGTTTTTCCATTATTCTAACATAGATATCCAATTGTCATCATCTAACCATTTTTCAAAATTATCTAATTCACTATTCATTCTTTCATCTTCTTCTTGGGTTGGTTTTTCCCAATTTTCTCTTCTTCTATCTCTTTGTAATAAGTTATGTTTTATATCATCTAACTTTTCTGAAACAAGACTTCTATTTTCACTAGCTTTAAATATTTCTTGTATCTTGTAAGTTACTTTATTTATAGCTAAATATAAATAAAATTCATCTTTTTGTTTTTTCTTAGATTTATTTATTCTTGCCATATACAAAATATAAGATTAACATATATATTTTTCTACCATTCTATCTCTATGAATGTAAAACCATCTTATTCTAAATCTTAAAGTTGACATGGTATGTCGCATCACCAGCTCTCCTCCTTGTCTTTCAAATCCTTGCCTTTCAAAAGTTTCTCTCTTTCTCTTTAATAGTTGTTCTTTTAATTCTTTATATTCTTCTTCCATCATTCTGATTTCTTTCATATCCTTCTTTAATTGTCGTTGGAGGGCTCTAATTCTCTTCATCTGCTTAAGATCTTTATAAAATTTATGGAGAGTTATAATACCAATCAGTATCATCATAAGAATTATGTTCATATTCTGAATCATTATCTATAAATTCTTCTTATCTTAAATATCTATATCGATTGAATCATTTGTAGATGTAATCATAAATTCTAAATTTTCTATTGAAAATACAGCATGTAAATTTCTCATATTGCTAATGCTTGTGGCTCTGATATTATAATAAAAATAAAATAATATAATAATAACAATAATTAATTATTTAAAAAATTAAAATAAATTATAATAATTATTTAGTAAATACTAAATTAGATAAAAATTAATAAAATAATAGTTATAATATATACTTTTTAATTATATATACCATATATACTTATAAATAAAATCATAATATTATATCATAATATTCAATTTCTTAATTTTATATTTTATAAAAATAAAATTATATTAATATAGGAATTGTAATTTTTAAATATGACATCTTATTTACAAGATTATAAACTCATAATATTATATCATCAAGCTTTTGAATAGATATAGTAATTCCATTTTAAAAATTTTATGTAAATATTTAATATGAAAAATTTATATTTTATATATATATATTTTTTGGATGAGTAAATATATATATATATATATATATATATATATTATAAATAGTTATAAATCATCATATTAATATTCAAATCCACCTATAAAAAAAAAAAAAATTCCCATAATATTGATAAGAGGATAATGTACGTTCAGATCCGTCATGTTCGCCAAAAAGAGGAATCTGATACAGTACTCCTTGCACTAGTACCACCTAAAGACGCGGATGGGAATGTGGAGGCCCACTTGCTGGTCATGGTCTCTCTACCCCCCAAAGACACGTCAATCCTCTTCAGTTAAAGTTGCGGAAGGTGAGAATCAAAGACTTTTTGTTGCAAAAAAAATTGAAAGTTTCAACGGTGGAGTCTAGCAGTTTAAGCAGTCCCGTCCGTCCCAATGAGTTGTTTAAGTTGGAATTGTCAAGATTTAGGGTCGTCTCGAGTAATTCATAAATTAAAGGTCCTTCGCTAAAGAGAACAACCATTAGTTGAGTACTAATTTTTTTTGTATATCAGTATATAAGATGCATTGCGTGATCTGAATTAGTAAAGCTACTACTCATATCATATCATATATCCACCCATATTCAATTCCAAAGAAATTCATGATGTCTCAAACTTGCAACTTTTGGGGGGCTGCATAAATGATGATGATGATGATGATGATGTTCATTTCAGGTACTCATCATCATCATGATGTGCTTAAGAATATTGTTGGTGGAAATGAGACAGATCGACTTGTTCTACTAGAATTCAAAACTCAGATAATGAATGATCCAGAAGGAGTGATGAACTCGTGGAATGATTCCAATCATCACTGCAAATGGCCAGGAATCACTTGCGATGCTCGACATGGAAGAGTAACGACCTTAGCCCTACCTGGTAAGGTCCTATCAGGAACTCTTTCTCCTCATATTGGAAATCTCAGTTTCTTGAAATTTATTCGGCTGCAACAAAACCAGTTGGATGGTGAAATTCCCCAAGAGATTTGTCCTCTCTCTCGGTCAAGAACCTTTGATCTCTCAGAAAACTCATTGACTGGAAAAATTCCTGTTAATTTGAGTCGGTGTTTAAAGCTTAAATACTTGATTTTTAATCAGAACAGATTGCAAGGGAAAATTCCGATTGAGTTAGGCTATCTGAGGAAGATTGTCATACTTGGTCTTGAAAAAAACAACTTAACAGGAGGAATCCCTTCTTCTTTTGGGAACCTATCATCAGTACAAAAGATCTCTTTGGCACATAATCATTTGGTCGGAGCTTTGCCGGCCAAGATGGGCTTACTGACAGAGTTATCATTCCTGAATGTTGTAGAAAATCACATCACCGGTGAAATCTCTCCTTCAATCTACAATATCTCCACTCTCTCAAGATTTTCTTTGACTCATAATATATTTTACGGACAACTTCCTGCCAATCTGGGCCAACTTCTACCCAATCTTAAAGAATATCAAATTGGGGGAAACAAATTCACGGGAAGTATCACAATTTCGCTTTCAAATGCTTCTGAGCTTCAACGAATTGGTCTTTCAAACAATAATCTTCAAGGTGAAGTTCCAAATGATTTGGGATATCATTTACCTAATCTTCAGTGGTTAAACATTGAGTCTAATCTTCTTGGTTCTAATTCAACTTGGGACTTGAGTTTTATTGCATCATTAATAAACTGCACCAGGCTCCTTGTACTGGCAGTGGGTGTAAATAATTTTGGAGTGAATTGCCCAACTACATTGTTAATCTCACGTCTCAACTGACTCTACTTTATATAGGAAGAAATAATATGGTGGGAAGAATTCCAGTGGGGCTAGGAAGTTTAACAAATCTGATTGGTTTGGGTCTTGAATGGAATTCCTTTTAGAGGATAATACCAAACGATTTTGGTAAATTTTAGAATTTGCAACGCCTGTCCTTGGGGAACAACATATTATTATCTGGACAACTTCCATCTTTCTTCTACAATCTCACTTCCCTCAACGAGCTTATGCTAATGTACAAAAAATTTGAAGGCAGTATTCCAACTTGTCTCGGAAGATTTAAACATTTGAGTGGGGTTTATCTTCACGGAAACAACTTCAGGGTATCATACCCCCACATATCTTAGGTGAAAGTTTCTCTCCCACTGCACTGGACTTGTCAATGAACTCATTCACAGGTTCATTGCCCCTCCAAATAGGCAAATTGATAAACATCAACAAACTAGGTTTGTTTTCCAACAAATTTTCTGGTCGAATTCCGATCAGTTTGGGTGATTGTAAGAACTTGGAGGGGATTGCAATGCAGGAGAACCTTTTCACTGGAGAAATTCCAAACCAATTAACTTCTTTGAAGAATATCCAATATTTAGATCTTTCCTTGAACAATTTGACTGGAGGAATACCCAGGGATCTAGAGAAGCTTTCTTATTTGGCATATCTTAACCTTTCTTTTAATCTTGTAGGTGAAATTCCAACTGGAGGTGTTTTTGCAAATGCAAGCCAGATAATGCTGGATGGAAACAGTAAGCTTTGTGGTGGAATACCTGAACTCAAGTTCCCTCCATGTCCACTTGCTCATAGAAAGAAGAAATCAAAACCTCTTCTTGCTATTCTGTTGCCCACAGTAATTTTGATCTCTGTAACATTAATACCAATAGCGACATTTTTCTATCTTGTAGTATATCGAAAGAGATACAAGACAAAGGAGTCAGTTCAAGATCCCAGCTGGGAGGGCAATCATCGTGGGATCTTAAGAATTTCCTATCATGATCTTCATCGTGCCACAAACAGGTTTTCTCCGGAAAATTTGATCGGATCAGGAAGTTTTGGCGCTGTATATAAAGGAACCCTCGACTGCTTGCATACAAAAACAAACTAGTGGCAATAAAAGTTCTTGACCTTCAAAAGACTGGGGCTTCCAATACCTTCAAAGCAGAGTGCAGAGCATTGAGAAACATCAGGCACAGGAATTTGGTTTCTCTGCTTACATATTGCTCAACCATTGATTTCAAAGGCCAAGAATTTAAGGCCCTAGTTTACGAGTTCATGGAGAATGGGAACCTTGATATATGGTTGCATCCGAGGAAGAAGACTGAAGAAACAATAAGCACAACAAGAAGAAATTTGAACTTTCTTCAGAGACTAAACATTGCAATCGATGTAGCATCGGCACTCAATTATCTTCACAGCCACTGTGATATCCAGGCAGTAGTTATCCACTGTGATTTGAAGCCTAGCAATATTCTTCTCGACAATAATCTCACAGCTCATCTAGGTGACTTTGGATTAGCAAGACTTCTTCCAAAACCTACCGCCGGAGATTTATCCGAAGAAGCAAGTACCATTGCTATGAAAGGTTCCATTGGGTATGCAGCTCCAGGTACGTACGTATGTACAATGCATGTCATTTTTCAGCATACACATATATATATACACACTATAGAATCATCACACATAACATTGAGATGAAATATATAAGTAAACTCTAATTATATACAAAATTTCAGAATATGGAATGGGAAGTCAAGCATCAACAAAAGGAGATGTATATAGTTTTGGAATTCTTTTACTGGAAATGTTTACTGGAAGAAGACCGACAGATAGTATGTTCTCAATAGCAGACTGCAGTTTGGAATTGGATCTTCACAATTATGTGAAGAAGAATTTATACGAAAGAATTCTTCTTGACCAACCCTTTATTGATCCAAATGAGAAACAAGTCGTTGATCCAAGAATTCAAGGATTGCTTGATTTCAATCTTCATGATTGGTCTCAAATGCTCTGAAAATTCGTCGAAAAAAAGCATGAACATGAATCAGGTCATCACAGAATTGCATCAAATCAAGGATCGTTTATATATGTTGTAATTTTTGCACCTAATGATAGCTATAGGATCCTCTTCAATTCTTGTTTCTGTGGCCTTTGTACCGCCATATTTACCCAGTGGAAGGAAGAAAAAAGAATTGAGGGTTTCTCTTAGCAATAGTACCCCTTACCCTTAGTTAATTTTCATAAATATTTCATTTATAATATATCTTAAATAATTAACAGAGTTAAAAAAAAAGAAAAAAAAGAAAATAACAATGTACGTTTTGATTGAATTAATTAAATTGCAATTTATTTTTTCTTTTAATTCCTATGTTAGAGAATATATTAAAATCAATCAATGAATAAAATAAGGATGTCTAACCCAATACTTTGAAAATCGGACTGGATATCAAACCAAAAAATTTAGTGATTTATGGTTTAATGATTCACTCATAATTGAACTATAACTTAACTGCAATTGAACTATAATTAAACCGTAACTTTATAAATTGAAATTAAAAAACATTGATTATGAACAATATATTTTTTAATAATCTAATGTAATTTTAATTTATAAAACTATTGATAAATATTTAAACTGCATAAAAATAGCATATTTATTCTTTACTATTTTGTAAATATTTATATTCTATATATCTTTAAAACTAATAACAAATATAATTAACAAAATGTTTACTTTAATATTTTCAAGCAAATAACTAGTCAATTATAATATTTAGAAGTCAACTTCGCCATTAGTCATTGAGAAAATATTAGTAATTAGTAATATTTTTAATTGGTCACTTTAATGTTATCTTTTTGTTTGTTCAATTAATAGCAATCTCACTTTTAACCTTAAAAAGTCATGAATACAAATTACAGTGAAAAAGTCTCAATTTTTTTTTTTTTTTAATAATAAAACATAATTTTCATTTTTCATAGATTGGATTTTGTTGTCTAAAAGGGGTAATTGGACCAACAAGCCGAACTTTGCCAATTGAAGATTTAGAGTCGTTTTAGGAAGAAAACAAACCATTTAGACA
>JAXGGT010032195.1:0-13596 GCA_035583425.1 Marsdenia floribunda
TTGATGTGCCACATTAGAAATTCGAGTCCAAAGATCTTTGGATTCCATGTGTTCATTTTGCAACTCTAAGACAAAACCATCCTTCAAATTTGATGCTTTAAGTAAATCTCTAAGAACCACCAGTTCCTTCTCAATTGTCAAAATTGGGTGGTTTGGGAAGCTGGAGAGAAGTTCTTTAACATATTCTATACTCGAATCAAACAAATGGAGCACGTTAAGTCTAGGAAAATTAAAAGATGGATCCAGGAATAAATGGGAATATGTCTTTCTGACCTCTACTTTGATTGTGATAACCATTTCGCAGAAATCATAAAGAAGGAAGTTTGTTGCCTCAACAATGCCTGCTTCATCCCTTTCGCCGGAACCCAGGGATATGATGAGAATTGCAACCTTCTTGAGAGCTTCTTGAGCCTGGGTCAAAACTAGGTATCCTTCATTTGCCTCTAATGATGGTGGGTCCATGACAAATGTTATCAAGAACATCATCCCATCGCGAATCATATCAGTGGCCCCCTTGGGCAGACACACCTTCAAAGTCCAACAGAGAGATTCAATAAATCTAAAAACAACTGCACAAGCTTTGCAACGGTTGTCTGTAGATAGCTCTGAAGCCTTTAGATATGAAAGACACATTCTTGTAACATCTGGAGAAACAACCTCACCAACTTTGCAGCGTTCCTCTACTGGTATTTTATAGTACTCGAGGTAATAAAGACAATACTCCGTGACCCCCTGATGGGGAAATGCAAAATTTCTGTATATCTTGGATAGCATTACTTTTCCTTCAGGAGCCCTGTTTTCGTCGAGAACCCAGTACAAGAGGCATAAATAAGCAGCATTCCAAACCCAAGCATTAAGAGCACATTCGAAATCGGAGGATAAGGCGATAGATTCTTTCAGATAATCGAAAACTATCCAGAACATATCCAGTTTCTCTTTGTGATATTCAAATTTCATCTTCTCATCAAGGATCATGTCATCACCTTTTAGCTGAAGAACATTAGCCATGGCTATATGGGTATACCTCATGAATTTCAGCAAGAAATCAATAGGCAACCCGCGGCCGTTGTAGAGGCCATCAGAAAAGAAGAAACAGTCTTCCCAGATGGATGGCTTGTAGCTCTGAATTTCCTCCAGCAACTCACCAGTTTCCAAAAATCCCTCCTTTTGCAGTGTTGCATGAAGACGAGGAATTTCATCCAAGTTTAGATACTTCCCCTCACGACGTACTCCATCATCGAATAATGTCAGGAGCTCCTCGTAGAGAACCAGAAACTGTAGCTCTTGTTCAAGCATCATAACCTGATCCTTCGTAACAGAAGTTGAGCATGAATCTTCCCTTAGCTTGATAATATCTACAAGGACTGGGAAATCCGAGTAGATCTGCAACATTTCCTTCCCGTTTCCGTTCATTCTGCGAGTTCAATTCAATGATTTGTTGCTTTGTGATCTCTAAGATGTACTGAAAGAAACTAAATGATGGTTTCCTGTTACTCATATTGTGGTTATGTGTGAGAATAGTAACGTCACATCTATTACGGCATTAATATACTTCCCCACTTTGGTCCAGTTAACGTCCGACAGGGCCCGTTAGAGTTGAAACGGCGTCCAAAAATATCCTTCTGAATTAGATTTCACATAAAGTTGTAAGTTGTAACCACAAGCTACGTTGTCAAGACAGTACAAACTTATCCATTTCATTTATTTCAATTATTTTCTCACTCATCAATTTTTATTTTTATTATTTTTCTCAATTTTATCTTATAATTATTATTTCTTTGTCACTCAATTGATAACAATCTCATTTATGATCTTAAAAAAAATCATAATTTTCAGACTGGCAAAAGTACCTCAAAATTAGGCAAAAAAAAATTAAAATAAAATAAAATCTTATAATCATTTTATTTTATTTATGATTACTTAACTTCTTTCAACTAATTTTTTTCAATAATTTGGTTATTTTAATCCTATATTCATAATGTCATCAAGAATTATTATATTTAAAGTGTTGTTAAGAAATTATTCACCTCATAAAAATATAACATTCAATTTAATAATGTAAAATAGTTAAAGAATAAAAAAATTTTTAAAAAAATTATTTTCATATAATATTTTTTAAAAATATAGAATATAATAACCAATAATTATAAATAATGTGACATAAATTATTTATTAATAAATAAATAAATATATCAATAATATTGTATAAAATAATAGAGAACTAGAACTTTTTTTCTTTTCTTTTCTTTTCTTTTCTTTTCTTTTTATGAACAGTCAGCCAGAATTATTGCATAAATTAAAAATATAGATAACATTTTATAAGATAATAAAAATAACTAATAGATAATTATTGAAATAAATAAATATGTCATGAAAAAGTAATAAAATAATTAATAAAAATATAAATAATTTAATTTCAATTGAAGTTGCTATTTTTAAACCATATTTCAATTCCGAGACCATTAAGTGTTTTCTTCACAAATAGAACCAAACTAGTGGAAAACCCCACTAATCTCATCCATTACTGTATTTTTGTGACCAGCATTAAACTTTTTTATACCTTTATATTAAATAAAAATACAATAAATTATTATTATTTTCATAAAATTCATTTATTTGTTTTAATTTGTTTTAATTTGTTTATTTATTTATTTTGTTTTTAAAATTTTGAGGTACTTTTGTCTATCTCTCGAATCATAAGGGAGATCGCTTACCCACTGAGTTAAGTCTTCTTAACAATTTTATTCTAAACTAAGAATATTATTTTATATAAATAATATAAAAATATTTAAGCTACTTATTTATTAAATTAAATAATATCATTATATTTATTTAAATATTTGATTATTTAGTATCATAATCTTAAATTAAAATTAACATACTATAAATATTATACCGATAATTAAAAAATGAAATCCAAATTTACAAAATTTTATTAATTTCTGTATATTTAATATTAATTTGATACAGAATTTAAAAAGAGAGAAAGTGTTAGATAGAGCATATTGAATTAATTGGATTTAAAAATTAAAAATAAAATTTTGGAGCTGTATTTTTTTAATATAAATTCGTAATAATTTTAAGAGAGTTTTCATAAATTCATTTTTTAAAATGAAGACAATAATTCTATCAAAAAATTGGACAATTATTTTATTATTATTATTTTTTAAAAATTGTCAAAAAAGTAAGTTACATTTATTTTCTACATTTTTCTTTTTTTTTTTTTTGTTTTTGGTAATTACATTTATTTTCTACATCTAGTTGGCCAGATTTAACCCAAATACTGAAAGTAGAAAACCACCATAACATTTCAGTTGAAGATAGAAACAAAATAAATAAATAAATAAAAATAGGGTGCGAGGGCACTCCACAAGCTTATGCGAAGATAGTATCAGTTCATAACTAAAGCTGTAATTCTCAGAATCGAACATAATACAACATTTGATGTTTGAACTTATTCGAAAACTATTTGACTAAACTCAATTTATTTTTCAAACTTAAAATCTTATTCGAATTTGTTTGATTATTTGCTTGTATAGTTTGAAAATCATATTTATTTAATTTTTAGTTAGTTTGAACTTTAATTTGAGCGTAAATATAGATTATAATTTGAAAAATTTATAAAAAAATATTAATTTAAATGGTAAAATATTAATAAATACAATAATTTATATAAAATATATAAATATTATAATTTGTTCGCGAACGTTTACATAAACATAAATCAAAAACAAGCGTTGTTTACAAACGTATTCGTTTGGCGCATTTACAGCTCTATTCATAACCTAACAACCAATCAAAAAGACTATTTTAAATTACTATTTTTTACTTCAAAACTTTAAACTATGTTTTACAATTTATATGTATTAATTATTTAAAGAAATAAAATAAAATAATATTTTAATCTTTTCAATCCAAAAACACATTAATTTATGTATTTATTTAAAAAGGTGTGTTTTTTCGAGTGTGTGACCAAAAAAAAAAAAAAACAACAAAAGGAGGGAGTACCTCTAAAGAAACAAAAGAAATTCTTCAATCTTAAAGAAGTTGAAGTCTATATCATCAATAGTGAAACATGCTGATTTTGAGGAAGTAGTTTTTACCTGATTAATTGTCTAAATGGTCGAGCATATTACCATAATCCCAATAAACCCAAGGCTCATATATTTTAAGAAACAATCACTACCAACACAAACCACAATATAATTAAGAAAACTAATGCAAGGGTGTTTACCTTGAATCAAAAAGAGGGATATGAGACAGATCATACAGTTGACTATCTTGAAATTTCTCCTTAGCAGTATTTCTTCTAGTCCATATGAATTCAAAGAAACCAGCACTAATAAAGAAAATTGAAGGCATTAGTGACACCAAATTTAACTCAACAGTCCCTTTGCAAGGTAAGAAAGCATTCTATCTCACTCAAGTACAGTATCAAAATACAGATGGCACAAGCCTATATAAAGTTATGTGGATTCATCAAACTTCTAACTAAAGTGGGTACCAAACTAAGCATTCACGAAACTGAGTGCCATTTCATTCATGAAAAGTAAGACATTTGAAAACTAATTAACAACTTGGAGATACTTTAGATTCTTTTACAACACTATTAATGGAACTCAATGGATATGATTAATGCTCCAGCTTGATGATAAGTGTTATGGAATGTATACCTAATACAAAATTTTAGAGGTTGATCAGGTTAATTACATTGAATTTTCAAATAACTGGGAATCATGCTTCCCTGTTAATTAAAGAGTGTCAAAGCAGATTGCAAGAAAGTAACAATAATCTTCAGGTAAAGAAAGGAGATATCCTTGTAAGAGAGAAAATATGGGAAGTCCCAATTAATAAGGAAGATAACATGTTATAAGTATGGAATTACGGATGAGTCCTTAACAAATTTCATATTATCCATATAACTTCTAGAAAAAAAACACCAAGTATACGCATAAGTAATAGAAGATTAAAGGAAAGATCCATTCCATTTATCAACTAAGCTACTCAAAGCATAGCAGAAGATTTTTTTTTCATTGAAGTATATTAAACTCCCAAATAAAAATTTTTGTAGTTTCCTATTGCATTACCTAATCTTCATATTCTGTCTCTTCATCATCCTCATCATTTTTAGTATATCTCCAACCATCCGATGCAACATTATTGCATTCCTCTTCTGTTTCTTCACTATCTTCTTCAGGAACTTCCTCCTTCATTGGCCATTGTTTTTGCATTAAAGTCATATTAGCAGGTGAAGAATTGGTGCCTTTGGGGTGAGCCACTTTTGCTGGAGGCAACTTTAAGTTTGGCTTTGGTCTCCTCCGCTTTTTGTCATTAATCTGCTTCACAGCAAATACATCTTGATTACTGGCTTCATCCATATCATTATAAGTGGTAGTTTGGGCAGTCTTAGCATTCTCCTTGAAATGGCCGGGATGCTCCCTTCTCAAATGAAGGTTGAGCTTGTATTCATGGATGTAAGCCTTGTCACACCCTTCATATGGGCAGGTGTAAGGCCGATTAGATAATGCCAAGGCACGAGTCGCAGTAGAGGGTTTTGTAGTTTTCAGTGGTTTCTCTGCAGGCTGTGAATGCTTCATTGGCTCTACAATATTCTATGGAAAATAAAGACAGTAAATAAAATTATATTCCTCATCAGGTAGTAAATCAGATTGACTAAACAGTTAAGAGATTTTGGCCATACTGAAGGAGTCCATCCCAATGAGAATTTCTCTACAATACAATCCAATGTAAAATGCATGCAGTTCCAAAAACTTTTTCAGGTTACAATTTGCTCAACACTAAAACCCTAGGAAGGTTACATCATATCATTCAAAAAGCTCAAAGTAGAAGCTATTAGCCTATTACCAGATTGATCTAAATGTAAACTATTTTGCATGTGCGTTTCCGTTCTATTGTTACATAATAGCTTTTTTATGGCCTTTTGGAGGGCAAGTTGGAGTTGGAAAGAAAAAGAATTGGACATCCTGAACTATGAGCAGGTGTTCAAAAACTGGTGATCACCGGTGACATAATGGATAAATCCATAGGTCAAAGTCATAGAAGCTTAGACTTCATAAAGTACAAGTCAAGCAGTCAATTGCTAAATCAATGCTGCTACAGAAAGGCCATCACTTAAAACAAAGAAAGCCATCACTTAGGGGAACAATGCCCCATCATTGTCACATAGATCCAGTATTACAAACCTCCAAATCTCCAAAACTCATTGGGACACCACAGCAACACTTTCCTATTGCTATTGCGCTTGAAGAAAAACCAAGAACTTCACAATTTGAGAAGGATTCAGAAATTGCAAACTAACCAGAGAAAAGACGAGATAAAATAATACTTAAAAAACAATGTAAAACATAAAACTGGGAAGTAAAACAAAAGAAAAACCTTCTCATGGTGAGAAGCAATGTGATTTTTCAGCTTGTACTCGTGAGCATATCGCTTTCCACAGTCTGGATAGGGGCAGATATGATAGTTCTCCTGTGAATGTGTTTTCATATGTGATCTAAGGTTAAAATCCAGTGAAAATGCCTGCAAAATAGATAAATTTGTAAACATAAACTTCAGAAATGGGAGAAGCTTGACTGCAATTTTGATTTGTATAATGTTTTACCCATATAAGCTCTGGTCAAAGGTAATCAGTGTGGTGAAAGAGCAAAAATTATCAATAGGGAGAATTTAAACTCTGCAATTTACCTTTCCACAGCCCTCATATGGGCAAACAAAGTCTTTTTCTCCAGTATGAATAAGAAAGTGTCTTTTCAGCTTTGAACTATCCAAAAATTTCTGCACAATGAAGTCAATAATTCAATAATAATGGAAATATAAAAACAGAGAAAAGGAGAATACAGGAGTAGAAAAATGTGTAACAGTTAAATGGATCCATCATCAACCAGAAGATATTTGAGCAATTGATGTCTGGATGTCGAATCATGCATGGTAAACCAGAACATTAGTTACGTCCAAAATAAGCAATAAATGATAAAACTTCAAGCCTGAAGGTAAAAGTCAAAAGATCAAGCACATTATCTTTAGATACAAGTAATCAAAAAGCTAAACTTGAAAATGAGTCTGGCAACAAAAGTTAATTTGAATGGAAGGGACCATAACTTGAAGTAATGTGCTACAAATGTTCTGGAAATTCCTTGATTTTAGAGATAGGACATAGCAATACAATTTCTGGATTTGAGGCATTGAAGTGTGGTTCCATGCAAAGGACTTTCATTCATAAGATAAAGAGGGCCTAGGTTAATAGCAAGAGAATTTGCATGGAAGACCGTTCAAAGGTCTCAACAAGAACTTTAGATTTTTTTTAATTTTTTTTTACTAGAGGCCTGAACAGGTTAGTAGTCCTCTGACAAACAGTTATATTAAACTCCCAGTTATGTATTTAATTTGAGTTCATCCTTGATTATTGTTAGGACCTAAAACTTAACTGACAGAGTGGCAAAATATCCTTCAGGAAGATTTCACCTTTCCACAATTCTCATAATGGCAAATGTATTGTCTCTCTCCATGGATGAGAGAATGTTTTTTCAAAGCCCCATCATCGAAAAATATCTTTCCACAGCCATCATAAGTACAGAAAAACAGAACTTCAGTTTTGGGTTCAGGCTCTGGTTCTGGAACTTCTGGGGCATTTTTCTCCCTGAGAGCCTTCAATGTGGCCTCTAAAAAGGATAAAAAATGTAAGTGATATTCAATAGACAAAGAAAGAACAATATAATATACCATTGGAAAGTTGGTTGACTAATCTTCTTCCAGATAACATGCAAGAATCTCAAAAAATATCAAGAATCCCTGATAAAGAGGAGAAAGAGGATGAACCCAAATTCTAGACATCCACAAGAAAATATCACGCTAGTTTTCAACATATCCACCTGCTTTCTATCTACATCCCAAGCAAGACATCCATCAGGGTAATATATTCAGTAAAACAAAGAGGAAAAATAGTTTTAGGCTAATAAATTAGACCTGTCTAGTTCTATTTTCATAGTTTTAAAGAATGAACAAGTACATATTATGCAGGACAAAGACCCCCAGCCAAAATAACCCACACAAATATACGTCATACAAAAATAAGCTCTGGATAATATGCTGAAATATATGGAAGATAAGATGAAATGGGAAACAAAATAATTCTTAACATCACACTAAGAAAAAAGGATAATTGAGTTTACGGTTACAAACTTGAGGACCTTATGGCATTAGACCACAAATTTGATCGTGTCACACATTCAAAACTACAGAAACAATATGTAGGCTCTTTATTGATTCAAAGACAACTGCTATATTACATTGAGAAATATTTTATTTATAGAATCTAAACAAATCGGACTTGGCTTCTAAACTAATTAAGGTTAGAAAACTAAGACTCCAAAATAGATTCCAAATAAGTTTCTTAATTAGAATCCAACTGGAATGTTTTTTTTTTTTTTTTTTTTAAAAAAAAAGACTTTTAAAACCCTGTTAAGAGGATTCCTCTCTATCAGCGTAAGCGTTTAGAGTGGGTAACAATTTAACTCAATTTAATATGATACTACAGCAGGAGGTCCTGCTCTAGAATCCTGCTATGGCCCCCTACTTATTGATTATTATTTGAGCTTTATTTAGAAAATTTGTGATTGGCCCACAAGTGAGGGGTGTGTTAAGAGGATTAAATTTAAGTTCTAACAGCATGAACTTTTAGACTAGGTAACAATTTAACAACCCCAATTCAAATTTATTCTAGCTTCCACATATAAGTGCCATCTTGATGATAGATGGTCGTTGTCATTTGTCTCTATCAACATAGCCAATTCAACATATATATTTTTTACACATTGTAACCAGATTTTGAGAAAAAGAGTGGATCAAAGATGGAAGTCAAAATGTTATGATTACTAGAGAACATACTAGTTCAAACAATCTCTAGGCATAGGAAGATTTCTGGTTAGTATAACCTCCCAAATAAAATAAAAGGTAAAGATTTGTCGTAATAAAGTAATGAACCTTACTAGTAGCATTTAGGAACAAAAAGAAAATCTACACATAGGTTGCAAACCTTTCAAATTTTAACACTGGTAACCCTACTTCTTTACAGGAAAAATATCATGACCGATAATGATCAATCAGCACAACGCATGAAGGGGATATCTTCAAAAACTAACCATTGACCCATCTCAGAAGTTGACATTTTCCACCAGAGGTTAAGGTATCTTGTGGCACCCTAGGAGAGAATAGAACAGAAAGACATAAGTAAAGGTATTGCACTAGGAATCAACTATTTATTTGTAGCAGTCTTCTTTTTATTTATACAGAGAATTGGCCTCCCTTGACAGTAGCCAACAAAAAATAAAAAAAAAACTCGAATAATTTCAATGCAGGCATTACCAGAAAGGCTACACGAACTTGATCGTCCCAGGGGCTTTGCTAGGATGTAGAGTTTAAGGCCTGTGTTCTTATTGTTGCTCCTAATCACTTAATTCCTCCTCTTTTTTTTTTTTTTTTTTTCTCTCAATTCTTTAAAGCTTACTTCCTCCATTAATATAATTTTCCCTATGACTGCCAAAATGTTATTCCAAATGCAATTAAATCAGAACAAAATCAATCTCTTCACGGCCTTCAAATTTTAAAATAATATAAAACTTAAATTTAAAAGGGAAAAAAAAAAGTCTCATCCCATCCCCAACACATGTATAAAAGGAGCAAAGGAAAATGTCAAACGAACTCATAAAGCAAAAACTAATAAGAAATTGAGAGTTCTACCATTCTCTAAACCATTTAACAGAGGGAGCTCTGGAGTTGGACAGAGAACGCCTCTCAAGCGGATTCTGATTCCTTCGACTCTCCATGCTTATCCTTCAATCACAAACAGCTGGAAAAATAAATAAACAAATAAAATTCTCAGGTTCTGAAATTTACAAGTGAATATTCCCAAAAAAAAAAAAAAAAAAAGCAAATTGTATTGAAATTGAAACTGAATTACTAATTAAAATTTAGAAATCGAAAAACTGGGAGCGGATTAGTGAAGTTTCCGAAACCTAGTAAATATGCCTGGGTTGAGAAATTGCGAAAGAAGAACTGCCATAGCCCATACAGAGGGGTTCATTAACCAGGTTTATGCCATGTTTCCCGATTTTGGGAGGACTGAGACGTCGCATACACTTCCAAATTATGGAAAGTCATGCGTGGTGGTGCGATACACAGCGTGAGTTGGTTCATGACTCGGGCATTTCTCCGAAGTCAAAAACAACTTCATTTGATATTTATGCTCGGAAAAAATTGGTCATAAAATACTCTCAATCAATCTGTCCTTTAAAAAAAATAATAATAAAAAAAATGATAAGTTGGCTATTAAGTGAATTATATTTCTTTAAAATTAGAGGTGTTTTTTTAATATTGTAATATAAAATTATTAAAAATAGGTTAAATATATAAATACGAGTAATTTTAAAATATAAATCTTAATAATCTTTAATATTTATTAAAATCTAATATATGTCACGCATTAAAATTTTGTACTAAATTAATACTTAATTATTTTATTATTATAAAATAATAATAATAAATATGGTCAAAAAGGCGTCGGTCAATTAGTAGCAATTTTATTTATAATTTAGAAGATCATAAATTCACATTCGATTCTGAGAAGAAGAAGAATGCTTCATCGTCACCTTCTTCTGTGAAGGATAAGATTTTCGCTTGTTCAATAGAGAAAGGCCGGTTCACCAGGTCTTTGGACTTAATCTCAGAATTAATTTGATATTACTTTGAGTCTTTGAGGCTTAATCTCGAAGATGGATTAGAAGTAGAATGGAAGAATCTGATATGGAAGAACATACAAGTCTTGAAGGTTGTGAAGCTCTTCCATATCAGATTCTTCCATTCTACTTCTAATCCATCTTCGAGATTAAGCCTCAAAGGCTCTCAAAGTAATATCAAATTCATTCTTAAATTAAGTCCACAGAGGTGAAAGTATCTCAAATTTAAAATAATAATAATAAATATGAATCCATCATTTTTAAGATGATAAAAATAAAAATATAGACTTATTATTGAATTTAGATATTAAATTCGCTTTAATTAAGTTAATTTTCTATCACAATCAATTTCATTATTGGCTTTAAACTTATTCTATTTAGATAAACATTTTAAGTGGATTCACAGTATTTTGTTTTAAATATATATATATATATATATATTGTCCAAATACACTAATTATTTTTCATATATGATTTTGTCCACTATTTACATAATCTTTTTTTTTTTTTGATAAATACTATTTACATCATCATTTAGTAAAGGTATTTTAATACTAGGTTGGTTATAACTTTCTTAAACATTTTCTAGGTTATTTTATATATATAAAAAAAAATGGTATTATCATTGACTAATTCAAGATGAATTTATGAGAAGAATTCTAAAATTTTAAACAAAAGGTTGAAATGTGACACAAAATCATCATTATCGAACTATCACCTTATTTTCATATTTTCTAGGGTAGGTAGCAATTATATAATTGAGAAAAATTGGAACAAATAATTTTAAAAATTTGTGTTCTTTTACAAACATCCTAATTCTTTAATTGAATGGAACATTTTGTAATATTCTCATAGTGTTTTTTTTGTTGTGAACGTTTGATGTTACAAAAAAATCCGAGAATAATAAAATATCTAAATTTATGATAATTGTTGTAGCATGTGTGTAGTGGTCCTTCAAGCCTTCAAACCTATAAAAAGTTCAAGGCGAGGGGAGTGTCTTCAATGAACCCTCTAATGATTAAGTCAGTATGTAATCAAGAAAAATAGGGATGAATCAAAGATATTGTTATGATGGTATGATAAGTTCAGGGTTTTTTGAGAGTATTTTGCATGTAAGAGTTGTCAAAAAACTTACTCTTATCTCTTATTGCGCTTATATAAGAAACAATGGATATCAATTGGGATTTGTGCCGTTTTTCTAATATTTCATCTGTCCTTATATTCTACATAAGTTGTTGTATAACTTTCATGTGTTAATCATTGATGGATATCATTTATTTATTAAATGAGTTTATTAATCCATTATTTATCTTCTCAGGTGGACCCATCTTATGTTTTCCGAAATCTATCGATGATTTACTTTAAACAAGGTTGAAGTACTTTACTAGCGAGGTCGAACTTATTTTCTTTCGAAGTCCAATACTTAAAGGTTTCACAATTAAATTTTATTATTCATTCAACTGTGTTCTTACATTGCTCGCTTAGATATCTTTGGACGATTATTAAACAGGAGCTAAAGTCTTTTACTCAATGACGCGTTTTAAACACATGAGATACATCTAAAGTCTGTCAGAATAGACAGTATTATTAAGATTCTTTTCTTTCTTTTTCTCTTTTTTTTTTTGCTTTTTCTTTAACTTTCTTCTTTTTCATTTTTTCATGGAAAATATATGTTCAAAAAGTGCATTTATTGACTTTATAATTTTTTTTATAAGTGAGATTTTATTAATAAAAAAAATTATAAATAAATAATTTAACATTATCTATAGTAATAAAACAAAATACCAATCTAAAAAATTTAAATAGAGACAAAATATTCAATATAAAGAATTTAAGTGAATTGTAATTTATAAGGAGAGAGTATATATATATTAATAATAATTATAGACGAATAGTTGTATAAAATAAAATTTAAAAATTCTTTATTTTCATTTTATAACTATTTAGTCCTTTTGACTATTTTTTTTTTTTTTTTTAAAATAATTTGGATGTTTTGGTCATATATAATTTTTTGAGAGTATTTTGAATACAATAATTTATATAGTTATATGACCAAATGATAAACATACGATTAAAACAATCGAATTATTTTAAAAAATTAGTCAAAAGGACAAAGGCAAGTAATTATATGATTTATTACCATAAAAATAAAAATATAAGATATAATTCATAAAATAAAAATAAAAATAAATAGTTTTGAATAAAATTAGAAGTATAATTTTTTTTTTTTTGAATTTTGAATTTTGAGATTTTTTTCGCCTTCAATGTCACTTAAACATATGACCTTTTGGATTATAAACGTAGTTGCTACTAATTGAGCTACGTCAATTTGTCAAAATTAGAAGTATAGTTAATATATATATATATATATTTAACTATTTCACAAGAAATAATTAAATTGCTATAAATATTAGATGAGAAATGAGATATATAATTTGGGACGAAAAAATTTGTGAATTTGGTTCCTCATGTTTATATTTTTTGGTGTAATTAGTATTTTTTTTTCTTTCTTATTTAATAGGCTCCAATACATACGGAGAAGTGCATTTACTATCTTTCTTCACAAAAATCATTATTTAACCTACCCAAATAATAGATATTTTGAAGAGAATGACCAAATATACATGCTCGATTTATATTGGGAACCTACTAAATTAAAAAAAAAAAAAGATTAATTGCACTAATAATTAAAAGATTAGATATCAAATCCATTAATTTTCCTTTCCGAGGGATGTGATGTTTCCCTCTTCTATTTTTCTAATTTGTGGGGGTAAAAGTAGAAATATAGAGGAGCTTTGGGTCAAAAACAGAAATTTTGGTAAAATAGCAAAACCAAATAATAACA
>JAXGGT010032215.1:0-13593 GCA_035583425.1 Marsdenia floribunda
CGTTCGTTTTTTTTTTTTTTTTTTTTTTTTGTTTACTTATTACATTAGAAGAAAATTAATGTGTATTTATTGATATTTTTCTCTTAATATATCTGCAATTAATACTTAACAACTCATACTTATTAATTATCTTTATTGAAGAAAGTAAAATCAAAGTATACTTTAATTTTTTTTAATTAAAAGATACATTATTATTATTATTATTATTGTATTTTTTAAAGGGTGTGATTTTTTGTCTTTGACAAATAAAGATCGATTAAGTATTCTTATGGAAGAAAATAAAATGAATGAAAGAATATTTTAACTAAATTGATATTTTTATTAAATAGTGTAGTTTTATATGTGCTGAGTAAAGAAAAAAAATAGAGGGTACTGTACATTTTTCAGGTTTGATGTACCCTTATTGTTCTAAGACTAAAATAAGGCTGCATTTGTTTTACATTTTGAATTGAAAATGATGGCATTCATTTGGGATTAAAAAAAAAAAAAAAAAAAAAGTTTTTACGTTCTACTTTTAATATATATATATATATATATATATATATGGTTAATTTAATTTTTAAAGTTATCTTTTTCTTTTCTTATTATTATTATTCTAATAGTTAACTTTTTAAAATTGATAGTAATTATGCTTATAACGTAAGAGGTGATGAATTGAGGAAAAAAATCTTAAAATTAAAAAAAAATATTAATAATTTGGCCTCTAAATTATTATTAAAAATAATTACATGTTTGGCATGAAATATATTTCAAAGTATATTTATCTTTTTAATATATATATATATATATTTTTTTTTAATGGTAAAATTAAAGTTAAATATCAAATTTATTTTCTTCTTATAATAACAAAGGATGTATTTGTACAAGGGATCTCTCATGACATCTTCCAAAATATCGTTTAAAATACTAATAAAATTAAAATACATATTAGTTTAATTAATTTCAAAAACTAATGAAGTTAACTTTTATTAAGTCAATATTTATAATTTTTTTTTAAAAAAATAATTACTAAAATACTTTTAATTTTATAGACTTATAAGAATATATATTTATATATATTATGTCTTTATAAGATTTTTTAATTAAAAGTATTTTAGTATATTTCTTTAAAAAAATTATAAATATTGACTTAAACGAAGTTAACGACATTATATTTTGAAGTTAATTAAAAAGATACATACTTTAATTTAATTAATGTTTTAGACAATATTATAGAGAATATCATAGCAGATCCAACATTGAATTTCATTGACACATTAATTAAGATCCCTATTATATTTTATATTATTTTTCTTGTTATATTAAATATCGTGTTTATATTTGTTATTTAAAATAATTTTAAAATATTATTATACTAATGATACATGTTATATTTGTATTAGTGAAACATAAAAGAATTTTTACTCACGATAGATTTAATAAATTTTTCACATAGAGAGTAAAATATATTCACAACAGATCCAATTAGGTCACAAACTACTAATTCCAATAAATTTAATCGGATCCCAAACTATTAATTCTGTACTCAAATCCAAAACAATTTTTTTTGAGGAACTTCTCCTGGCATGTTGGTCAGGTTTCTTCTCTTAGACTCTTGGCTTGCTAAGAGGTCTAGGAGTCGAATCTCCTCTTCCTCTTGACTTGCCAAGAGATGTAGGGGTAACCTCAGTCGGGTGTTCCACAGTTCGAGATATCTTAACACTATTGGACCTTCCTAGGTGGATTAGTTTGGATTGGAAGGATCCGGGATATCACCGTAAAAAAAAAAAAAAAAAAAATTTAAAACAATTTTTTTAGAATCAAAACCCTACTTTATACCATATCTGACTTTATTATAATGAGTCTTGAAATTTTATTTTATTTTTAATAATTTAATAATTTTAAATTAATTATTTTTATTTAAATGACTTATAGTATAATTTATTATAACAAATTATAATATTTTAAAAAATAATTTTATTATATTTATAATTAAGGGTAAACTGTCCCTACGACACCTGAACTTTCTCGGATTCCCGTGTTGCACCTAAACTTTTTTTCATCCCAAACTTGCACTCTAACTTTTTTTTTGTCCCAAAACAACACTTCCATCCAAAAATTCTGTCAAATGTACAATTCTGTTAATCATGTGCAAGTCACATGACTTTTTTAAAGGGTAATTAGGTAAATGATGACTATTTAAAAGTTTAATAGGTTTAATCATAATAACTATAAAAATTTAGGGGCTATTTTATAATTTTTTTTAGGGTTTTATTATTCTCTTCTTCTAGCCAATATTGCCGCCGCTACTGCTGCTGTCGCCACTGTTGCTGCTGTTGCGCCGCCGCCGCCGTTGGAATCCGATCAACGTTAATGGGCATCTCTCTAGGAAGTTGGCAGGTAATTGATAGATTACGATACTCCATGGCAAAACCATATTCCACACCTTCTTCCACCATAGTTGCCACCTCCGGCGACATATCCACACACTCAAAGAAATTAACCAACCCTTCAACGAGTATAAATACAAAAACAACATCCAAAGGACCCCAAAGTCGAAAAGACAAGCCCTAAGAGTAATACAAATCATGAGAGAAAAATACAGTCACATATTCAAGCAATAGCAGAGGCGTTTCACCTTTGCTCTTTGGATTTTGGAGAGTGGGGAAAAAGATAGGAAAAAAGAAAAAGCCAAGCAATAGCAGAGGCGAAAGCGACGGGGATGATGGCAGCAGTTAGCGGCGACGACGACGACGACGACGACAATGGTAGAAGTCAGCGGCGGCGGCGACAATGCTAACAACAATTAGCGGTGGCAGCGTTAATGGCAGTGGGCGGCGGCAACGGGTTTGAAGAGATGAAGAAGAAAAGAAGCTGGAAAACCCTAATAAGAAATTGAATAATACCCCTTAATTTTTTATTTATTATAATTAAACCCTATTAAAATTTTAAAAGTTTGTTATTTACTAAAATGCCCTTAAAAAATCACATGATTTGCACATGATTTTAACAGAATTGAAAAGTTAACAGAACTTTTGGACGGAAATGCAAATTTGGGACAGAAAAAAAGTTAAAGTGCAAGTTTGGGACGAAAAAAAGTTTAGGCGCAAACACGGGAATCCGAAAAAATTCAGGTGTCATGGGGACAGTTTACCCTATAATTAATAATTCATACAAATTAAATTATAAATTAAGATTTAATATTTAATATTTAAAAATTATTAAAATTGTAAAAAAAAAAAAAATTAATATGTATATAATAAATGAAAAAATTCAATATTATCTTATTATAAAACTTTCATGATCTCAACATTAAATTAATATATTATTAAATTTTATATATTTAATTTAAAAATGATAAAATATGGTAGGCATCAAATAAAGTATTTATAATTTTAGACATGATGATATTTTTAGAACTGGATTCGAATCAGGTCGGATATTTGGCCATTGGGTGGCCGACAAAATAAGAGTACTTTAAACCGAATACAACCTAACATATAGTTTTGTAACTTTATTTATTTAATTTGAATAAAATTTTGTAACTTAATTAAGATTAGAACATCGGTTTAATCCTTTTACCAAATCAAAAGTGAAATCCAAAAAAAAAAAAAAAAAAAAAAAATCCATTTCTTTTTTAAAAGAAAAATTACACGTGTTAGTCTTTATATTTTTATCATTTGGATAAATGAGTTTTATAATTTAATTTTTCAGATAATTGAATGAAAATTGGATATTTTAGTCCCCATATTATTTTCGTTTGGAAGAATTAGTCCCTATATTTTTTCTTTAACTTTTTTAGTCCCCAAATTAAAATTAATTGGATAAATAAGTCCTTCTATACATATTTTTACCTATTTTTTTATGTCAAAATTCATGCAATTTACAAGTGTGATATTAAATAAGAGTATTTTTACCCATTCAAAAAATGTATACATACAAATTATGTGACTTTTGGCATCAAAAATAGGTCAAAAGGACTTATTTATCCAATCAATTTTAATTTGGAGACTAGAAAAGTTCAATAAAAAAGATATGGACTAATTTTTCCGAACAAAAATAAAATAAGGACTAAAATGTCCAATTTTCTATAATTGAATATCTATTTTATTTTATTTGTCAAGTCCGTATGTGTCCCATGAAAGGTATTTTTGTCATTTATAATTTTATTAGTCAAATTCATATCTTAATAAAACTTTCATTTCTTCTAATGTTATTTAAATTTTTAACTTCTTCTTCTTTTTTTTTGACCATTTTCCTTTTGAGATAATTTGATTGGAAGAAATGAGGGTTTATTAAAGTTTGAATTAGTTAATGATATTATAAATGGAAAAAATATTTTTTATAGGACTTACATGTACTTGACACGTGAACTCTAGTCGCTAAAAATTACTAAATTTGACTAAAATAACCCTTTTACCTAATCAAAAATAAAATAAAAATTCTATTGTTAAAAAATAAAATATTAAAATTTATTTTTTAAAACAATAAAAATATAAGGATTAAAAGGATGAATTAAAAAAAAAAAAAAAAAAAAGGAAACAATAATATAGAGATTTATCTGAACAAAGTCAACTAAGCCATTAATTATCATTATTATTATTTTATATAGATTTTTTTTTTTTTTGAAAAAAAAAAAAAAGAACAAAATAAAAAAAGAAGAAGAAGTCGAACTCAATATTGATTTATGTGATTTCAATATGAGTGTGGAAGATTTGAGAAGCGTAAGCAACTTGACACGTCTGATAATGACCCATCCAACGTGCAATTTCCTTTAATGGTTGTTGTTGTTCTTTCTTTCTTTCTTTTTTTTTTTTTATTTTTTAAATAATCTCTCCATATTTTGATATTCATTTTGAACACTAATTAAGTCAAATTAAATTAATAATAAATTTTCTTTAACATATATTTTTTTATTTATAATATTTAAATTCAAAAATTTATTATTATTTGAAAAACCAAGCTCTTTATCACTAGTTTTGGTTGGGTAAACAATAGTTGGATCACTCACCCGTTCATATAATATATATATGGAATAATAGTGAATTTAGTCCTAATCAAACTTTAGGTCTTTTGTTCGACAAAATCAATCATTTTTTATGCCTATAATCCACACAAAAGGATCTTATACGCACAAACTTTATAAAATTAGAGACCTAATCTACCAAAAAAAAAGTTTGGGACCAAGTATGAAAATGGAGCAAATGTTTGAGACTAAATTCACTAGTTTTGGTTGGGTAAACAATAGTTGGATCACTCACCCGTTCATATAATATATATATATATATATATATATATATATATATTTGAATAGAAATTGGTTATTTATTTAGATTTATAAAATATTAATTCTTTTTTAAAATTAAAGCTTTAACAAAAATTATTACATAAAATTTATATGTAAAAATAAAGTATTTAATAAATATCTTTTATATATATTTTTTAAAGTCAATAATTATTATGATTGTTACTTATTTTATATATATATATATATATATATATATATTAAATTAAAAATATACAATATAGTTAATATTTTATTTATTTACATTCAATTTAATATTTATCAAAATATTTATTATGATTCAATCTTAATAAATGTTAATAATTTAGTATTATAATTATTATAATTTTATTTATATGTATTATAGTTTAGGAAGTTGGGGTTGGGACGGGGATGTGGGAGAATATCATCCCCATCCCATTCTCTACTTTGATTTTCATCCTTGAACTCCATCAAATTAAAAATTTTCTAATTAAAATGCCACTTCTTAGTCGAGTATGATTTTAATTGTCATTTCTAATAAAGAGATTATTTATGACTATTCTATACATTATAGATTCAAATCAGTAAAAATAATAAAAAAAAAATTAAGTAATAATGAGCAGAAATATAATAAATATTAAATTATTTTTTAAAAAAATATTAAATTAATTTTTTTTTTTTGAAAAGATATTAAATTAATTTAATAAATAAAAATAAAAATAAATAGGCTAAGTTTTATATATATATATACATATATGGATACGTATATATAAGCATTTTAGCCTATAAAGATCTATGAACTTAAATCGAATCAAATGGTTGGACGCCCCTCCAATTATCCAAATTGTATTTTGGACAACTTTTTTTTTTTTTTTCCTTTCCTGGTAGAAAATTGTGTTTGAATTTTAACGAGAATAAATATTAGATATATTTTTAAAATAAATATAAATTATTTACAATTAGAGATTAAAAATGTAACTTACACATCAAAAATGGTTTCAAAAAAAAAAAAAAAACACACACACACATCAAAAATATACACTGTTGAAATGCAGAAAAATCCTCTGCAAAGTAAACTTCTGGAAACAAAACAGGAAGAAAAAGAAATAGCAGAGAAGAACAAAGAAATGGAGAAAAGGAAATATTGTTTTTTCATTGATTAAACGGAGGAATATACAAGTATTTATAAAAGAGGAGAACTAAAGACTGAAAAATATATGTACTAAATATCAAGAGGACCAGCCAAGCTGGCAATACATTTTATCAAAAATCAGAAAATATCTAAACTGCATTTTGCCAACTAATCTACTTCTAACCAACTCCTCTAACTACAAGCCTAGCTGTGTAAGCTGATTCCTTATCACAGGCTGCACAAGTTGCATTACAAACTGCTTTATTAACTTCTTGATCCTTAACATTAACTTCTTAATCCTTAACACCCCTCAAGTCTAGAACAGATGAAATACCCAATTTGTCAAGAATATGATGATGGAGAGGCCTTGTTAATCCATTGGTTAAAATGTCTGCAAGCTGTTCTAGACTTGGAACATGCTTTAATATGAGAAAACCAGCCATAAATTTCTCACGGATGAAGTGGCAATCAAGCTCAATATGCTTGGTTCTTTCATGAAAGACAAGATTTTTGGCTAATTGCAATGCAGCTTGACTATCAGTATGTAAGATAATAGGACTTGGCACAGAAATATCAAATTCATGAAGTAATCTGCTAATCCAAACCAATTCAGCAGTAGCTTTACTCAAAGCTCTGTACTCAGCTTCTGCTGAGGATAAAGAAACGATGGGTTGTTTCTTAGACTTCCAAGAGACTAAGCAACCTCCCAAGAACACCAAATAACCACTGACTGATCTTTTGGTATCAATGCAAGAGCCTCAATCAGAACCCGAAAAAGCAGAAACTGTGAAAACTTTTCTGTTATCAATGAAAAGTCCCAACATCAACGCTTCCTTTTAGATACTTCAAAATATGAACTACAACTTTAAAATGTGGAATTCTAGGTTCCTGAAGAAATTGACTAAGTTGCTGAACAACAAAACGTAAATCAGGCTTAGTATTGGTAAGATAATTCAGCTTTCCAACTAAGCTCCTGTATTTCTCGACATCAGAAAATAGATCTCCAACTATAGCACTTAACTTCTGAGAAGTGTCAAGGGGAGAAGAACAACAATTAGCTAATGCATACCCTGAACTGTTCAGCAGATCCTCAGCATACTTCTTTTGGTGAATAAAAACACCCCTATCACAATATTGAAATTCCATCCCCAAGAAGTAATTGAGAACTCCTAAGTCCTTGATCCTAAAGGTTGCATCAAGAAGCTTCTTAAGACCCATGATTCCTGCAATATCACTTCCTGTAATAATTATATCATCCACATAAACAGTTAGAAAGATGCACAACCCATCCTTATGCTGAGAAAACAAAGAATAATGATTCTTAGACTGACAGAAATTCATTGAAAGTAAAAACTCAGTCAATCTATGATTCCACTGTCTAGAAGCTTGCTTAAGTCCATATAAAGACTTCTTTAACCTGCAAACTTCATGTGGCTTGGATAAAACAAGGTCAGGAGGTGGAGACATGTAGACTTCTTCATCTAGGAAACCATGGAGGAAAGTATTGTTAACATCTAGTTGACAAAGAATCCATCCATGTTTAACTGCAATAGTAACTAAGCATCTAACAATTGTCATTTTCACCATAGGGGAAAATGTTTCTATGTAATCTATCCCTTCCTTTTGAGTAATCCTTTAGCAACCAGTCTTGCTTTACATCTCTCCATAGTCCCATCAGCCTTGTACTTTATCTTGTAAACCCACTTACAACTAATAGCTCTTTTACCTTTAGGTAAATTGACCATTTCCCAAGTGTCATTATCAGTCAAGGCATTAAATTCTACCTACATAGTAGTCTGCCATTCTGGTATAGAGGCAGCTTTTTCATAACTCAATGGCTCAAATAGGTTTTCTCTTGAAGTATGATTAAGGACATGTGCAACTGAACCATGGTGCTTTCCGATAAGGGAAGGAGAATTATTAGTGTTGATAGAGTAAGTAGGATTAACAGATGATGACATAGAGAAAATATCAGAAGAAGGAACAACACACTGTTCAGAAATATGAGAGGAACAAACATAATCTTGCAAGTATCGAGGCCTTCTCTTGGTTCTTTGAGGTTTGATATCTAATGATGGTGAATGCTGTTGTGATGAGGGCTCAAAAACAGGAAGAGAAGGTGAAGGATTTGGAGAATTTAAAGAGTGAGATGATTTACCATGTTCTGAGATAGGGAGAGGTAAAACTGGAAACTGCATAAAATGATTCCAATTTGATAAGTGAAAAGGAAAAATGTTTTCATGAAAGATGACATCTCTTGAAGCAAATATTTTTTTGGTAAGGAGATCAAGAACTTTTTAAGCTTTTTAACCAATAGGATATCCTATGAAAACATAAGCTTGAGCTCTTAGTTGTAATTTGTCTCCCCCTTTCTTTTGAGTACTTACATAACAGAGACAACTAAAAGATTTTAGGTGTGAGTAGGATGGTTTGGTTTCAAAAAGTTTCTCATAATGTGATGAGTTTTGAAGAATAGGACAAATATGTAGCAGTGAGCAAGCAATGAACCCACATATGTAAAAGCAAGTTGGATTGGAAATGAAGAGCTCTACAAACCTCTAAAAGGTGTCTATGTCTTCTCTCAACGATTCCATTTGTTGTAGTGTGTTTCTAACAGAAGTTTGGTGTAAAATCCCCTGTTCTTGAAAGAAAGAAGTGATCTCTCTACTACTACCTAATTCTAAAGCATTGTCACTTCTAAAAGTCTTGACAGTAGAAGAAAATTGGTTTTTAACCATAGAAATGAAGGCCTTAATGATAGAGAAAGCATTGCTTTTGTGACTAATTAGGTAAGTCCAAGTAGCTCTACTATAATCATCTACTATGGTAAGGAAATATTTGCAGTCTTGAAAAGTGGCAATATGATATGGTCCCCAAATGTCCAAGTGAACAAGAAAGAAAGGATGTGAAGAGTTAGATGTGCTCAGGGTGAAAGGAAGTCTGGTTTGTTTGGCTTTTGCACAGATAATGCAAGAATCAAAAGAAGTTTTATTCATATCACAACCAAGCCCAAGTTTATAGATTTTGTCAATAGGTAAATGACCTAATCTATAATGCCAAACCTGAGAATTCTCAATATTGGATTTAGATGTGAGACTATAGGCAAAATAAGGAAAAAGGAATTTGCAATTACACAACACAACAGAATTCAAAAACTGAGTATTGATATTGTCCTTAGGCTTAGAGTGGAAGACATATAGTCCTTGCTGCATATTACCAAGAACCCGTGGCCTCTTCATTGAAGGGCCCTGCAAGTAATAGCAAGATGATGTGAAGATAACAGAAGAATGAGAATTTTGTAGTAATTGTTGAATATAAATTAGATTGAAGTGAAATTGAGGAACATATAGAACATTGTGTAAAACAAGAGATGAGGCAAAGTGTATAGTTCCACTAGAAATAACTTTTACTTTGATGCCATTAGGTAGAATAACAAAGAAGGGTTGTTTCAAGGTATGATGGTCAACAAAGAATTGTTTATTATGAGTCATATGATTGGTTGCATCACTGTCAATTATCCAAGGTTCAACAATCATACCACAAGAAAAACATTTAAGATCACTGGAACAATTATGAAGAAGGTTACCAGTTATACCTGCAAAACTTGTCAATGTTGTGCCTGTTCCCATATCCATGTTCATACCTGTTCCTCCTACACTGTGATCAACATTTGATTGCTTGATCAGATTCAATAGGTGAGAAAATTGTTCTTCACTCAGTCCTGTTCCCTTGACAAAATCAGTGTTAAAAGTGGATATATCTATAGAAACCTGTGTATCACTATAATGCTGAACACAAGCAGCAACATTAGGTTTCTTTCCTCTTTGAAAATGGGATGGATATCCATGAAGCTGATAACACTTATCTATAATGTGCCTAGTTTTCTTGCAATACCTGCATTCAATTCTCTTGTTTTCAGCCTTGTTATCATGAACAGTCTTGAAGAAGTTTCCTTTAGTCTTATCATTATTGACATGAAATGAAGCATTATCCCCAAGAAACTGAATATTTGAAGTAACCTCTCTCTGTCTTTCTTCCTGAATTAATATAGCATATGCTTGTGTAACTGTAGGAAGTGGCTTCATCATTAGAAGGTTCCCCCTAACTGTCACAGAGCTTTCATTCAATCCCATTAAGAATTGTATAAGTCTTTGCTCTTACTGAAATTGCACTATTTGAGAGGCAGTACCACAAGAACAAGGAGTTAAGTAGTATATATTAGACAATTCATCCCACACCTTTTTAATCCTAGTGTAATAAGTTGCAATGCTATTAGATCCTTGACAGATAGACAGTAATTCTTTTTGTAATTGGAAGAGTTGAGTCCCATTGCTTTGTTGAAAACGACTTTTTAATTCATCCCAAAATCTCTAGCATTACTACAATATAATAGACTATCAGCAATATCTCTCTCAATAGAATTTAATAGCCAGGAAATTACCATATCGTTGGCTCTCTCCCATGCTTTGAAATTCGCATTCTGAGCAGGTTTCACCACTTCTCCATTGATAAGACCCAACTTGTTGCGAGCTGACAAGGCTATTTTGATAAATCTTTTCAAAGTTTGAAAGCCAATTCCATCGAACAACTTGTTAACAAGAATTTGGCTAGGATTGTCTGATGAGTGTAAGTATAATGGATTGTGTGTATCCATTAGAATGGTAGAAGACATAGTTTTAAAAAGAAGGAGAGAAATGGCAAGAAAAAGAAGCAGAGAGTGGTTAAGATAAACCAAGAATCATATGCAGATAACAACCAAGCTCTGATACCATGTTGAAATGCAGAAAAATCCTCTGCAAAGTAAACTTCTATAAACAAAACAGGAAGAAAAAAAATAGCAGAGAAGAACAAAGAAATGGAGAAAAGGAAATATTATTTTTTCATTGATTAAACGGAGGAATATACAAGTATTTATATACAAAGAGGAGAACTAAAGGCTGAAAAATATCTGTACTAAATATCAAAAGGACCAGCCAAGCTGGTAATACATTTTATTAGGGGTGACAATATTGAACCCAACACGAACACGATATGAAAATAGTGGGTTCGGGTTGAGGGTTAGCGTTCGTGATTAAAAAATATAGTAGGGATTCGAACACAGGACCTCCCACTCTGATACCAATGTTAAGAATCAAGAAGTTAATGTTAAGATAAACCAGGAATCATATGCAAATAACAACCAAGCTCTGATACCATGTTGAAATGCAGAAAAATCCTCTGCAAAGTAAACTTCTGGAAACAAAACAGGAAGAAAAAGTAATAGCAGAGAAGAACAAAGAAATGGAGAAAAGGAAATATTGTTTTTTCATTGATTAAATGGAGGAATATACAAGTATTTATATACAAAGAGGAGAACTAAAAACTGAAAAATATCTGTACTAAATATCAAAAGGACCAACCAAGCTGGCAATACATTTTATTAGGGGTGGCAATATTGATTTCGACACGACAACCCGACACGAACACGACACGAAAATAGCGGGTTCATGTCAGAGCGGATCAACCCGTTTAAGTTTAATCGTGTTCAGGTTGTAAACGAGTTGAACCTGCTCAACCCATTTCTGACTCGCCAACCCGTTTAAATAGTAATTAAATTTTTATTTTTATTATTATTATTTTTAATTATATATTTTAATTTATTATTAAATTATTTAGTAATTTTTATTATTTTTTAATTTTAATGTTTTTTTATATAAATAAATTACATAATATTGATATTTTTATAAGTTAAAATAGGTAAATAATCGGGTTAGTGGATTGATATCATGTAATCGTGTTAGTGGGTTAATGAGTTTCGAATCATATACACATCATAATCAGGTTGGCGGATTGATATAGTATAATAATGTTTGGCGAGTTAATGAGTTTTGAATTATATACGTGTCATAATCAGGTTGACGGGTTGACACGATTAATTTTCGTGTCGTGTTCGAGTTCAACTTTTTCGTGTCATTGCGGGTTCGTGTTGGGTTCGGGTTGACAGATTAAGTATAATTACCTTAACTCAACCCGACACAATTGCCGCCCCTACTTTATGAAAATATCTAAACTGTATTTTGCCAACTAATCTGCGTCTAACCAACTCCTTTAACTACAAGCTTAGCTGTTTAAGCTAATTCCTTATCACAGGCTGCACAAGTTGCATTATAAACTGCTTTATTAACTTCTTGATCCTTAACATTAACCTCTTGATGCGTATCACACACACATCAAAAATATTTTTATTTTATTTTTGAAAAAAATATTAATTAAAGTTCTAAAAGCTATTTTAAAATTGGGCAAATTATCCCAGTAACACCTGAACTTTAGCAAAGTCCAGCTTTAGCACCTGAACTTTTTTTCGTCCAACTTTAACACTCCAACTTTTTTTCGTACAGATCTTGCCCTTTCGTCAATAATACCCGTTAACCTTCCGTTAGTTTGACTTTTAAGGGTATTTTTGTAAATGTTGACTTTTAAATTTTTAATAGAATTTAATTATAATAGCTATATAATTTTAGGGACTATTATGCAATTTATTTTAGGTTTTTTTTTTTTTCTTCATCTTCTTTATGTTCTTGCCACCGTTGTTACTCAAACCCCTCCCTCCCGCGGCACCGCCGCTGCTCACCACTCCCCTCCTCGTCGCCGCCGCTGCCCACCTCTGGCCACCGCCGCTGTGCACCCCCCGATGCCGCCACCACTGCTCACCCCGGTGCTGCTATTGTAAGATGAAGAAATGCCATAGTAGTGGGCCTGTCCACTGCATGTGACACGAACACATATCGTGTCATAACTATTAAATATAAATTTATGTTTGCCAATTCCAGTCACCATACTAGGAGCCAATTTTGCATTAGCCGACTTGATTCCCTCTCTTTTTCATACTGCTCTTGATTTCTCTTGTCAAGAAATTGCTTGAATCGAAATTAAGGGAAAAAAAAGGTTTATCGGATTTAGAGGTTGCTGATTGTATTTTTGTGTTACTATTGGGTATATGGATTTGTCCTTTGGGAGTGATTATTCTGTGTTGATTTAGATGGAGGTTATTGAAGGAGACGTTTGCTTGTCAAAACTATTTCCTAGATCGAATTCAAAACTTTTGTCATTTTTCTGGGAAAAGAGGTTGATGAATGTGTTTTTCAATTGATTCGAAAAACGGGTTCATAAACTGTCGTTTCTATTGCTTATTTAGGCGATGTAGATGGAGGTTGTTGAAGGAGACGACATATGGTCC